>SJYV01056332.1:653807-668409 GCA_006410875.1 Neotragus pygmaeus
AAACAGTGGAAACAGTGTCAGACTTTATTTTCGGGGGCTCCAAAATCACTGCAGATGGTGACTGCAGCCATGAAATTAAAAGATGCTTACTCCTTGGAAGAAAAGTTATGAGCAACCTAGATAGCATATTCAAAAGCAGAGACGTTATTTTGCCAACTAAGGTCTGTCTAGTCAAGGCTATGGTTTTTCCTGTGGTCATGTATGGATGTGAGAGTTGGACTGTGAAGAAGGCTGAGTGCTGAAGAATTGATGCTTTTGAAGTGTGGTGTTGGAGAAGACTCTTGAGAGTCCCTTGGACTGTAAGGAGATCCAACCAATCCATTCTGAAGGAGACCAGCCCTGGGATTTCTTTGGAAGGAATGATGCTAAAGCTGAAACTCCAATAATTTGGCCACCTCCTGCGAAGAGTTGACTCATTGGAAAAGACTCTGATGCTGGGAGGGATTGGGGGCAGGAGGAGAAGGGGACGACCAAGGATGAGATGGCCGGATGGCATCACTGACTCGATGGATGTGAGTCTGAGTGGACTCTGGGAGTTGGTGATGGACAGGGAGGCCTGGCGTGCTGCGATTCGTGGGGTCACAAAGAGTCAGACATGACTGAGCAACAGAAATGAACTGCTGTTGGAAGGGGGTTCAGAAGCTGGGGGACTCAAAGGTGACCAAAGCTTGGGTGTCTGTGACCCTCAACATTCTGGGAGAGGCACATGTGCAATATCCTGTCACTTCTTCCTTGATACCTCCCTCCACAGCCTCCACGTCCAATACTTCACCAATTCTGTAGACTGGATGTTTTGTCTCCCTGCATCCTCTGTGCCCACTCCTTAAGGACCCCCACCCCCACCCCCAAGTCAGGGGGGAAGACGGGAGCTAAAGAGACATGACAGCCCAATGTGCCACGTGTTGTGGTGAAGGAAAGTGGAGGGTCGGGGGAGCCCAGAATAGGCACACGGTCCTGCTGGGGGTATCTGGGAAGGCTACCTGGAGGTGGCAATGCTGTCTTAAAGGATGAATAGGAGCTAGAGAGGCAATGGTGGAGGAAATGTCATCCCAGGAAGACGTGACAGCTTGAGCAAAGCTGCGGAGGCCCAAGGGGGACCTCGGAGGAGTTCTGGCAGTCCCAGGGTGTGTGTGCATGAGACAGGGATGAGGCCACTCTGAGTGGAGGGGCCTGATGATGGGCCATGTTTGGGGCTGGCTTTTTCTTCTCCTTTCTTTTTATTTTTGGCTGTGCTGGGTTTTTACTGTTGTGCACGGGCTTTCTCTGTTGGGGGGGGGGTTGCACTGTAGTTGCCGTGCTTGGGCTTCTCACTGCGGTGGCTTCTTTTGTCGCAGAGACCAGGCTCTCGGGTATGTGGGCTTCCGTAGTTGTGGCACATGGGTTCAGTTGCCCCTTGGCAAGTGAGATTGTCCCAGGCCTAGGGATCAAACCCGTGTTCCCTGCATTGGTAGCAGATTCTTAACCACTGGACCAGGAGGGAAGTCCTGGGGCCCAGCTTTGAATGAGGACTTGATGCCAGGGCGGAGGGGTGAAGTGATCAGATGTGAGCTTCAGAAGGACCCCTTGGAAAGCTTGAACGGAGCAAGGGGATGAGCGGCCAGGTTTGGGCTGGGACGTAAAGCTAATGAGGCAGCAGAAACCAGAAGACGGACTTGGAGGGCCAGTGGGTTTCTGGGGCAAGCAGAGGAGGTTTGAGGGTGAATGGGAGGGGGAGAGACCTAGGCCACTCCCCGGCCCAGGCTTGTTTTCTCATGCGTAAAGAGAGGGGAGTGGGCGTGGCCGTCTCTGGGACAGGCACTGAGAAGGAGCCAGGCCACCTCTGCCTCCTGCTCCCCACTTCCCATGAGCTGAGGATGCAGCGATGAGAAGTGGAAGCTGCCACCTGGCTTCTCGGGGGCAGGCCGGGGCAGGACAGGCCAGGTGGGCGGGTCACGTGACCTATTTGCCCAGGTCTGGGCTCAAGATGCTCTCCCAGCGGGGCGGCTGCCCAGCTTGCCAGCTCCGGCTCCAGCGTCAACAGCTGCAGGAGGACGGAAAGGGATCTTAGCAACGTACACCCTCCCCCTCCCGTGGGGCCCCAGTGGGGCCAGGTTTCTCGGGACAATCAATGCCATCATTCCGGGAAGGCTGCTCCAGGAGAGGCCCTGACTTCCCCCCATTTGCATAGCCACAGTAACAGGAAACAGGACTCACGTTGCCTCATCGGCAGGGGCTGGGCCCCTGCAACGCCAGCTCAGGGTTCAGCCGGGATGACTGGCCACTCCAGCTCCCCTGCCCCCCAGACAGCTGGCAGAAGCCCCAGCTGGGCACTCTGTCCAGCAGTCAGACAAGTGGCAGGACAGGTGGCCGGAGAGGCGCACCTGGATGTCAGACATGCAGACTCCAAGCAGGCCAGCTGGGCCGTCAAGGGTGACAGCTGGGTGCTCCACAGGGACCAAAGTGCACCAAGCTGTCGCTGAGCCACTGTGGTTCCCAGAAGTGACGGATAGACTTTCTTCCAGCAGGAAGTGTGCCTGTCTGCTACCTACACCCCCTCCCAGAAGGGGCTGGAGCGCTGGAGGGCGGCCTTGCCGTCACGGCGAGCGCTCGAGTCTCGGCAGGCTTTCAGGGGAAGACCGCAAGTCCTGTGCTGGAGGTGCGCCTAGACGCGCGGGCCCACGTGTCTAGGGTGAGGTTGCTAGGGAGCGTGCAGAGGAGTTCTGGGTGTGAAGCTGAAGTGGGGCTCTGTTGGCATCTTGATGGACCTGGAGCCTGGGGCGCGTGACATGCTAGCTGGGGGTCTGGAGGGAGAGGGAAGCCGGGAGAGTGTGGAGGACGGGGGCCGGCGGAGCCCAGTGCTCCGGTGGCTGGGGGCGGGCTGCAGGCTGGGTGCTGGGCCCGCGGTCGCCGGGCCTGTGGGGTTCGGACAGGGTGCTTTTGGTGACGTGGAGGTGGTACACATCTCACTGACATGGGCTTGAGCGGGAACAGGGTGCAGGCATGGGAGATGAGTGTATCGACAGGGATGAAGAGTGTCTTGCCAAGATGGACGTTGCGGAGCAGGAGAATGGGAGTGCTGGGCAGCCCCAGCACCCCCTGGAGCTGTCGGCCATGATCTTGGAGAGACCTGGCCATCTGCATGGTTCTCTCCAACCCACTCTCCTTTCTGCGTCAGGTGTAGCCTAGACAGCATTGGAGTTGCTGGAGTTAGGGTGTTGATGAAGCAGTAGAGGAGGCATCTTGCTCACAGTGAAGGCCATGGAGTGTAGGATGATAAGGGGCCAGGAGATGCTTGTGGGGTCCTGCAATCGGGAGGTTAGGGACATGGTGGGAGTGAGGCGGGAAGGTTGAGATGGCCTGAGGTCATGGAGAGCAGGTCTTGGGGGCTGGGGCAGCTCTGGAAACAGCAGTTGACTGCGCTTAGTTAAATAGAAAGCCTCTGTTCTTGAGAGAGGCTGGTTGTTTAGTTGTCTCCTGTACGGAAAAGATAGAGTATCCCAATGATTCTCAGCCTCACACAGTCAAAAGGTGTTTTAAAAAATTAAAAAGATGTATGCACACCTTTGTCTGTTAGCACCTACTTTCTTTTCAAGGATGAAGAGTGTTTTATTATACTGTAATCAACCAGTTTTGTTGGAAATTTAACTTGTTTTCCAGATTTTCAGTATTAAAGTTGAAAACTTAAGTCCATTAATTCTTGGAACAGTGTGGGATATAAATATTGAATGTCACATGTAAAGAGTTCACGGTTCAGCTGGAATGGTTTCTTAGCATCACAGGTTGTAAACTGTCTCCTGTTCACAGTTGGGGAGGAAGCAGGTAGGTAGAAGTGTGATTGTAATCAGAAGTCTAATGTACCGGTTTCTTTGCTTAATCATAATAAGTAAAAAATAGTTTGTCTTAGTGCTCTATTTTAAAAATAATTTTGATTGACTTTTAAGCTATGTTACTTCTGTGGTGCTGATTTACCAGAACTTTTTAAAATTAAAACTAAATGCTGTTATGTTGTTCTTGCTGAGTTCTCCACGGTATCCCTTTGTGTCTCTCTATGTTTGATCTTCTCTTATAAGCACATTGGTCATGTTGGATCAGGGCCCCTCCGCCCCGCCCCTGTGACCTCANAGCTCCTTTCCCGAAAGCCCAACTGGTCTTTGAGCTGGAAATCAATTTCTCAGATGCCCCTCAGCAGGTGCTGGGTGGGGTTCACTGACTCCACGTGCTGTGCTGGACTCAGAATCCAGAGTTCAGGGACTGCACTGGGTCTCATCCTTATTGGAGCCCGGTAGCCTTGAAGCCCTGGACCACCTGCTCCCCGGGCCTCATTCTCCCCATCTGTACAATGGGGATGCATGTGTCTTCCTCTGACGGTTGGCAAAGAGGAGCGACTGAGGGAGGGCACCTTAGACAGTAAGTTACTCCAAGTCTAGAGCTCACGTCTGCCTTGGTTGCTGTGCTTCAGGCTTCTTCATGGCAGCTATTGCACAGGAAACTAGGTTCTAACATTTTCTGAAGATGCGGCAGGGAGGAAGGTCAGCCCCCTCCGAGACACCCTGAAGTCACAGCCCAACCCAGGCCTGTCTCTTGGTGGCTTTGTGACCCAGGGAGAGGTCCTTAGTTTCCTTCGGGCTCAGTCTCTGCATCTGTAAAGTGGGAATAAACCATGGTAGCTGCCCCTTAGGGTGGTGGTGAGGACTACATGAGACAAGGTATGAAAAGGGCCAGGTGGGAGAAGAAGTGCAATTCCAGGTGGCCATGAGCCCACGAAGCTTCACTCTGCAGCAGATCCCCATGGGAGGGGCTGAGATTACAGAAATGAACCACACATGGCTGTGTCCATGGCTCTTAGAGAGGTCAGGGTTGAGGGAAAGAGGCTGGAAGCACTAAGTCTCCTATGAGGAATCCAGAGAAGGGCTAAGAAAGGCTACCTGCCTGGTGGGGATATCTGGGGAGGCTTCCTGGAGGAGGGGATATCTGAGTTGGTCTCAAAGATCGACAGGTTTGACAATGAGGGTGGGAGAGGAGGCAGCCTGGACACCCATGTGCCTTCCCCTGTCCGTCCCACCCCACCCCTAGGGCCCCTGAGCCTCCCCATAAGTCACTGCCCCTTGCCCTTGATATGGGATCTTCAGACGCCCATCAGTGGCAATGCCCCCTTTCCTAAGACATGGAGCTCTCTTCACAGATGAGGTGGTGCCATTTCTGGTGGCACCATGCCCGGTGGGCTGGGCCCCATTCTTCCCTGAGGGACCCCACTCTCCTCTGCCTTCGTCCCCTCTTCTCAGGCAAATCAAGGCCCCAGGGAGGCGCCGTGCACTGCTTCAGGGAGGGTTGCCCTTGGGGTGGGGGAGAGCTGGATGAAGGCACACGCACGGCACTCCCGAGGGAGCCCCAGCAGGAGGTCCAGAAAGCCCCAGTCTGACTCCAATTGCTCAGATCCCCAGCACCAAATTCCCCGGCAGGGATGGCCAGGGGCGGCCCACTATCCCCTGAGTCAACCCAGATCTCCTTATTCCTGCCCCTCCTCCCCAAGCCCTCCCGAGGGTCTCCCACCTCCCATCTGCCTGTCGAGGCTGCTTGGCCAGCCTGAGCCTAGTTTTCTGCAAAATGGAGCTGGTGAGACCACTAACTGAAGGACACCCAGGACTGCTGTTTCTGCGGTTGAAGAATCAGTGGCCGATCGGCGTCTCTGTGGTTTCTACCCCTGTAGGTAGAACTGGACGAGGAAGTGAACGGCAGCCCTTGGCACCGTGCCTGGCTCCATAAATCTTTCATGGCCATTACTGTTATTTCTTCTGGTGGACAGGGCTGCTTGGGAGGGGGGTGTGACCTCAGCCCCCAAAGGCTCAGCCCAGAGCAGAGGTGGGGCAGGAAGACCACTGGGTCCCACCACAGGGATCGCCGAGCTCTGCAGTCTTGGGCGGGGTCCCCTGGTCCAGGGAGGGGCCAGCCTCTGACTTCCTTGGACACTCTTTGCTGAATCTAGATTTTCATCCTTCTCCACTGCCCCAAAAGCCCTGATTCAGTGTCTCCCAAGCCTCGGAGGGAGGAGTTGGGGGGAGGGAGACACTGAATTGCTGGCCTGCAGGAGAAATGATTCAGGGGAACCCTGCTAAGGTCCTTGGCGTGTCATCGCTGGGGAGTGATTAAGTGGGGTGTCACGAGTGTGCAGCCAGCGCCATAGGGAGCCATCACCTGACCTCTGGCCCAGTTCTGACTCAAGGTGGGCCTTTCCTCCCCTCCTCAGGCTTAAGATCCCCTCCCTGTAAGCCAGTACTGAGCTTTTCATTCATTGATTCATTTTTCTCATCTGCCCATTCATTGCATCAGATCGATGACGGTGGCCCATTTGGGTGACTCATCTTCATTCATTAGTAATGAGCCCAGCCATTCTTCTGTGGGCCTGGCCTCCCAGCAGCTGCCCAGCCAAGTGCGTTATAGCCTACAATCCTCCCAGGGCCCTGAGAGGAGGACTATTGTTACCCCCATCTCACAGAGGGGAAAACTGAGGCACAGGAAAATTCAGTACTGCTGTGCAGAGTCAGGATCTGAATCCAGGCCTGCCACCGTCTCCAGAAAAAAAAAAGTCACTGTCCCTCTCAAGCCTGCCTCTGCCACTGGGTTGGGGACCCCTCCTCTGTGCTCCTGTCCCAGCCCCAGGGCACCCCACACACCTTGAATTGTCAGCCTCACTCCAGGACTGTGATGAGTGATGGCAGTGACCTGGTTGGTCCCCTGGGTCCCTGCATCCATCACATCATCCATCACATCCCTGCATCTTGGAGACTTGCCTCCCAGAGGCCACAGTCCCTGGAGGCTCTGCAAGCTCCCCACACCTGCATTGGGTCCCTGCGGGAGGCCTGCACCTACCTCCAGTTCTCGGAGGACTTCTGGGGGCTTCAGTGCCCCGCGGTCTCCCCACTGCCCAGGGCCCTCTCTGTCCTCACCTGTGGACCCAGGGAAGACACTCGGCCCTACCCCACCCCCTGGAATTCCTCCACACAAACCCCAGGCTCCCACGAGGCATGGATGAGAAGTGTGGACTCCCGGGTTTGGGAGTGTGAAGGGGCAGGGGTTTTGGCGGCGGTCCTGACGTCAGGTGGGGGATGATAGAGCTGCTGGTGGCTCTGTGGGTAAGGACCCCTCAGGTGAGGCTCCTCCCACCGGGTGGGATTCCTCTGCTGGTTTCTAAGGTTCACCATGAACTCATCTTCAGCACTACGAGCCTGCTTGCGCCTCTGTGGGCAGGTGTCCCACCTTCCCCAGAGGCCTGTTGAGGCAGCTCTGGCTGATGCTGCAGATGGATTTTCATAGGATGGTTTGGTATGAGACTGCAGCCATCTGGGGGGAGCATCATTTCAGATCGCAGACCCGCCTGACCCACCCCCACCCTCCCAGTCTCAGACTTTCAAGTTCTCACTAGATGCTTTAGCCGTTTCCCTCATCTTCTGCTGCATCCCTGGGTGGGTGGGCAGACTGCCACCCTCTCTTTTGGAGGGGGTTGCTTTCCAGGACCCTGAGTCATGAGGATTCTCTGTCCCCGCCCCGGCTCTGTTGCAAGGTCACATCCTCCGACCCCAGGTGGGCAGGAGGGCCCAGCGTTCACCTCTGGTCACCTGGGATTCCCTCTTTATTGCTGGCTCCTAGGATTTGCTTTTCTTCTGAGCTTACCGGTTGCTGTTTAGTTGTTAAGTTGCATCCGACTTTTTGTTAACCTTAGACTGTAGCCCACCAGGCTCCATGGGATTCTCCAGGCAAGAATACTGGAGTAGGTTGCCATTTCCTTCTCCAGGGGATCTTCCCAACACAAGGACTGAACCCACATCTCCTTCATTGGTAGGTGGATGCTTCACCGCTGAGCCACCATCAATACATATTTTCAAATGTGTCGTGTTTAGTAGATTTTATTCCCCTGAAGACTCTTCTGGGGCTCCCCCACAGTGCACTCATGATGAAGTCCAGGCTCCTTGAAGCAACCCCGCCAGCCTGCGCATGGTGTCCTTTAATTTCCACAATCCCAGGAAGGAAGCGTTACTATATCCATGAATCAGATGAGGAAACCGAGGCACAGGGAGGGGAGAGGCCTGCCTGGGGTAGGGGTGGCAGGGGAAGGGGACCATGGAGGCCACATCTCCTGCTTTGTCCACCTGCTGGGTGTCGGCAGGTGGGCAGATTCACAGGAGCCCTGCCCGAGGCCCCTGACCACTCCCTTCCTCCCAGCAGGGGACACGTGTCAGGGCACGCCTGGCCACTGGCACCAATGCCAGCAGATAAACACTGGGTGAGGTCCTTCCTTCTAGGAACCGGCTGCCCGGAGGCTTCCTTCAGAGAAGTGGGCAAAGTCGGCCCATCACTGCTGCCCCCAGCCTGGACCGCCCTGTGCCGAGCCATGCGGGTGGAACACGGACCATCCTGGGTTTGCCGGTGACCCTTCACTGAGTCAGGGGATGGCAGGGTGGCCCAGTGAGACCTCACCCTGGCTGCATTCAGCCGCTTGGGTCTCAGCAGATCCCGGCCTGCTTAGCACCTGGGCTTGTGAGAACTCTTGGGGTTTCTGCAGGGCCCTTCAGAGGCTGCGGGGACCAGGGGTGGGCACAGTCTCAGGCTCTGCTCACTGTCGCTGGTCCCCCTCCACACCACCTGCTACTCCGCCGGGAGGCGAGGCTCCTCCTCCGTGCTCACCTGCCTCCTCTCCGTCCTCCTGGGGTTGACACAGCCCCACGCACATCCTCCTAGGCTGAGCCAGAGCTGGCCTCCCTTTCTCCGTCTGGCAGCCACAAATGTAATGTCTGTTTCTGTGAGTTCCTTTGTTTCGATTCCACATATAAATGAGGTAGTCCAGGGGATTTTCCTGGTGGTCCAGTGATCCAGTTAAGAATCTACCTTCCAATGCAGGGGACATGGGTTCGCTCCTTGGTCGGGCAACTAAGATCCCACGTGCCTCGGGGGCAACTAAGCCTGTGCCTTGAAACTACGGAGCCTGCAGGTGGCAAGAAAGACCTGGCACAGCCAAAAATTAATCAGTTAATTAAAGTAAATGAGGTTGTCTGGTATTTGTCTTTCCCTGACTTATTTGGCTTTTGCCCTCAAGGTCCATCCATCCCATCTCACGCTGTGGCAGGATTTCCTTCCTTCCGGTGGCTGAAAAACATTCTATTGTGTATATGTGCGTATCTTTATTCACCCATTGACAAGACGCTTAGATTGTTTCTGCATCTTGACTGTTGTGACTAATGATGCAGTGATCAGAGGGGTGAAGAACTCTCTCTGACACAGTGATTTCATTTCCTTCGGGTGTATGCCCAGGAGTGGAATTGCCAGATCATATGGTAGTTCTATTTTTTAACTGTTTTAAGGAACTTCCATACGGTTCTCCATAGTGGCTGCACCAAGTTACCTTCCCACCAAGACTACGAAAAGGTTGCCTTTCCTCCACGTGCTTCTCAACATTAGTCATCTCTTATCTTTTTGCTGGCGGACGTTCTAACAGGTGCAAGGTGATATCTCATTATGGTNTGCTTTGTTTATAAAACTTAATAATGATATTCTTTGAAATTACTAATAGTATTATTAGCCTTTATTAGATACAATATATACTGAGCATTAGAATGGGCATATGAGTATCAGAAAGGCTTCCCTGGTAGTTCAGCTGGCAAAAAATCTGCCTACAATGCAGGAGACCCCGGTTTGAGTCCTGGGTTGAGAAGATCCCCTGGAGAATGGACAGGCAACACACTCCAGTATTCTTGGGCTTCCCGGGTGGCTCAGCTGGTAAAGAATCCACCTGCAATGTGTGAGACCTGGGATGGGAATGGACTGTATAGTCCATGGTATGGCAAAGATTTGGACATGTTTAAGCGACTTACACTTCCCTTATAGGTATTAGATACAGATACATTTTAAAGAATTGTATTTCCATTGTATTAATATGAATTTGTACATTTGGTAACTCAAAAGCTAGCAGTTTCAAATGGAGTATACATCTATATGTATACTTCATATAAAAATAAATATTGCATAAACACACATTTTTATCTCAACATAAAATCTTTTTTACTTTATCATATGAAAATGTTAAAAATTTAGTAAACTTTGAAAACTTACAAGAAAAGTAAAATTTTTCTTGCTTTATATGAATTAAAACAAGGTAAATTTTTATTTTTAATATACATATTCTATATTTTTAATTCTTTAGATAAATTCTACTTTCCTATTTTTAAAACACAAAATTATGTGTTGATTATGAATTGTATTTCATATTTTTGACTTTTACTTAAAATCTATTCATTAAACTACATAGACGTTACTAATTCTACTGAAAAATACTGGAAATGTTTCAGTCAGATATTATCCAAACTGTAACAAAAGCTTTGCTAAGGAGTTGTTGATATTAGAAGTGCCCATTGCAAATATAATGTCTTACTTTCAGGAAAGAAACAGTGTTAGAGCTCTCTCCACAGTACAGAATTAACAAAGAAATCTGTTTTCAATTAAAAGAACTGTGGGAGTACCCAGCTGTATTTGGGATTTGGCAAGTGAATTAAACTGTGCTCCACATGCTTTGGTTTCAGCAAAGCCTATAAAGTATTTTCTCATGTCTTTTCCTCCTAAACCTTAAAACACATGTACAAAGAATGGATCTGAAGTCTCTCTCTCCCTCCAGTTACAATGATTAGAAAAAGTTTAAATATTCAATTCCTTTATTATTTTTAAATCTCTAATGCACAAAGAGTGAAAACGAATATTCATGAGGTCACCTGTGTAAACGAAAGGATTTATATCTTGGTTGTCAGCATGTTCTAAAAAAATAATTCACTTTTGCATAGAACCGAGAAACTGAGTTTTGCCAAAGGCTCATGGCACTCGGGCTTGAAGTGGCTTGGATTTAGTTAGAAGTATAAAAGCCAGGCAAGCAGAGAGGTTGTTTCAGGATAGTTTTAAAATTCCCACAGCTACCTCTCATGTTCTGTGCACCGACACTTTGAAAACTAAGGTTCTAAAGCAATTTTGTTATGGGGAGAATATTTTCTAGGGATGTTAAATCAAAGGTGGAGGATAAAGAAATTAGAAGGGTTATGAGAACAGGAATGAAGAGAATGGATGTAATATGGAAAGACATTGAAATTGGAAGATTTTAATTGTAGCATGATAGCCATCTTCAAAAGTTACACTATCTGTTTTAAAAGTAAAATAGATTAGCATCTTTCTCTTTCATTAGCCCATTCAGTAACAGTTCTTTAGTATACAATCCTTAGTTTTAAAAAGTTCTAGAAAAAAAAACATGAAAAGCAAAGTACAAATGGACATCAGACTTTCAATATTATACTTCCTCCTAGATTTAAAAGACCATCCATAAGAGAAAGGGATGTCCGTTTCTTTCAGAGAGAAAGGTAAAATAATAAAAATTAGCAAGCTACTGACTTTATTACATCCCAGACACTGCTCAAAATCTTTTACATTTATGTATTTAATCCTTTCAACAACTCTGTGAGACTAGTAGTTGTTAATACTATGATTATCAACATCTTAACAGACATAGAAAATGAGATATGGAGAAATTAAGCACAACAGAAATTAAATGTTGCTTTGCATATCTAGGATTCAAACCCAAGTAGGAAGCCTTAACAAACAGTGCCTTTAATCACTGCACTATATGATACTAGGGAGCATGACAAAATCAAACATAGTTAAAAGGCTAAGCTTTTGACTTATTAAACACTGGCAACTCCAGGATATGATCTACTATAACTTTGATTTTCTCGTATGTATAATACCAACTATGGTATAAAATTTTTCTAATGCTAAAAGAATATTAATGTTAAAAGGATATCCTGCATATATTAAATACACAATACATGTCAGTTCCCTGATACAAATTTTACACCTGCTTATTACTCACTACTCAACCATAAAATAATGCACGGTTCCTGGTTAAACCTAACATAGTGAAAGTTTGGTCTTTCCTGGTAGCTCAGCTGATGAAGAATCCACCTGCAATGCAGGAGACCTGGGTTTGACCCCTGGGTTGGGAAGATCCCCTGGAGGAGGACATGCCAACCAACTACAGTATTCTTGCCTGGAGAATCCCCATGGACAGAGGAGCCTGGCGGGGTGCATGGGGTCACGAAGAATCAGACATGACTAGAGACTAAGCATAGCACAGCAGCAGTGAACATTTATCACCTCTCCAAAAATTGTATTATGATTTATATGGAAGATTTTTTTTTAAGGGAGGAGGATCACCCAGGAGAACAACAAAAAAAAAAAAACAGAGAAGAAAGTAGCAGATAGGGGCTTTTAGTTAAACAAGAAAACTGGAAGGAGAGTGGACAAGTGGTAAAACGCAACGCACAGGGAAACTGAAAACTAAGTATCTGGAAGCATAAGAAGCCAAAGCAAATCAATACGCACTCTATGCCAAGAAGAGGCTAAAAAATATGAGATACCAAACTCTGCAGATGGAGAGTAAGTGAGGTCAAAAATGACTGAACTACTGATTGAAAGTCTGTGTGTGAAGCCATTAGAATCCTAGACATCCCTCCTGAACCCATAGGTTCAAATGATGAGCTCTCTTTAACACCTCCAAAAGAAAGTAGGATTGCTCTACAATGAAAAACAAACAAACAAACAAAAAAAAACTATCTACTGAATGGTGAGACATGTCCTTTACCTTACCATGACCAAACTCACCCCTTACTGGACTTTGAGAAAAGGGGTAACCGTGCTTATACCACCAGAAAAATTAAAAAATCTAAGGATTACCTTTTAAAAACACTGACATCTAAAAAATGGTGCATAACTGACTCTCAAAAAAACTGCTATTTCCTTGGCCAATTATTCTAAGTGAATACTCTTAACTTAGCAAGTATTGTCAGCTGAAAAGCTAGTGAGTCTTGATTAAAAATTAAAAGGCAAACTATGATAGCTTTAGATTAGTATTGCTAAGACAATGGCACCCCACTCCAGCACTCTTGCCTGGAAAATCCCATGGATGGAGGAGCCTGGTGGGCTGCAGTCCATGGGGTCGTGAAGAGTCGGACAGGACTGAGCAAATTCACTTTCGTTTTTCACTTTCATGCATTGGAGAAGGAAATGGCAACCCACTCCAGTGTTCTTGCCCGGAGGATCCCAGGGACAGGGAAGCCTGGTGGGCTGCCGTCAATGGGATCACACAGAGTCGGACACGACTGAAGCGACTTAGCAGCAGCAGCAGCAACGGGGTTCCCCAGGTGGCACTAGTGGTAAACAATCTGCCTGCCAATCCAGGAGACACGAGAGATGTGGTTTCAATCCCTCTACCAGGAAGATCCCCTGGAGTAGGAAATGGTAACAATTCCAGTATTTTTGCCTGGAAAATTCCATGGACAGAGGCGCCTGGCAGGCTATCATCCATGGGGTTCCAAAAAGTTGGATACAACTTCACATACATACAGAACATTTCTATGTTTGTGGTGTTTATTGCAACAGCAATTATTCTTTAGTGACTACTAAGCAACTGAAATGTGGCTACTGCAACTGAGATATTGGATATTAAATTTTAATTCTCATTAATTTACAGTTAAGCAACCACATTTGGTGTGTGGCTATCTTGTTGGACTGCGTAGCTCTAGAGAAAGTCATTACAAAAAGTCAAAATGGTGATGCTCTTGGCTCTTCCTTGACATTTTAAAAGAGGCCTAAAAGAAATAAATTCAGTAAGAGTTAATTTCAAAGAAGGGACCGAAGAGAATACAGCTTTGCCCAAAGGGATTCTGATTCAGTCTGTTATCTTCAAATTATATTGACTAAATATAACTTCTTTAGTGATTGTGGTTTTCGGTCCATCTGCCCTCTGATGGAGAAAGATAAGAGGCTTATGGAAGGTTCCTGATAGGAGAGACCAACTGAGGGGGAAACTGGGTTTTCCACAGGACCAATATAGGTCAGTTATCATTCCAATCCCAAAGAAAGGTAATGTCAAAGAATGCTCAAACTACCTCACAATTGCACTCATCTCACATGCTAGTAAAGTAATGTTCAAAATTCTCCAAGCCAGGCTTCAACAGTATGTGAACCGTGAACTTCCAGATGTTCAAGCTGGATTTAGAAAAGGCAGAGGAACCCGAGATCAACTTGCCAACATCCATTGGATCATCGAAAAAGCAAGAGTTCCAGAAAAACATCTACTTCTGCTTTATTGACTATACCAAAGTCTTTGACTGTGTGGATCACAACAAACTGTGAAAAATTCTTCAAGAGATGGGAATACCAGACCACCTGACCTGCCTCCTGAGAAAGCTGTATGCAGGTCAGAAAGCAACAGTTAGAATTAGTCATGGAACAACAGACTGGTTCCAAATAGGAAAAGGAGTACATCAAGGCTATATATTGTCACCCTGCTTATTTAACTTACATGCAGAGTACATCATGAGAAACACTGGGCTGGAGGAAGCACAAGATGGAATCAAGATTGCCGGGAGAGATACCAATAAACCCAGATATGCAGATGACACCACCCCTTATGGCAGAAAGTGAAGAAGAACTAAAAAGCCTCTTGATGAAAGTGAAAGAGGAGAGTGAAAAAGCTGGGTTAAAACTCAACATTCAGAAAACTAAGATCATGGCATCTGGTCCCATCACTTCATGG
>SJYV01056332.1:675898-690239 GCA_006410875.1 Neotragus pygmaeus
ATCAAAAAATGGGCCAAAGAACTAAATAGGCATTTCTCCAAAGAAGACATACGGATGGCTAACAAACACATGAAAAGATGCTCAACATCACTCATCATCAGAGAAATGCAAATCAAGACCACAATGAGGTACCATTTCACACCAGTCAGAATGGCTGTGATCCAAAAGTCTACAAGCAATAAATGCTGGAGAGGATGTGGAGAAAAGGGAACTCTCTTACACAGGTTCCTTTTAAATGGACAAACAGGCACCCTTTCCACTGCTGACTCCAAGTTCTAAGTTCTAAACTCCTCCAGCTTAGTGAGAGACTGTTCCAGTGCTTGCTACTGCAAGGCAGAGTCCCAAATGGCTGGTTTGTTTTTCTCCTTAAAGGGTATTACATACTGACTTGAAGGGATACTTTAGTTATTACTAAAATGTAGGTTTAAAAGCGAATCAAGATTGATTTACACTTCCTTTCCTCTTTGGTTCTTTTCTTAATATTTCTTGTTTTTGACTTTGGCAGCTGAGCTCTAATTGATATTTGATAGGCGGTTAAAAGTAACTGAGAAAGAAGAATCTCTCAGGAAATAAAAATTATACAGCTAAAAATGTTGTTGCATTGAATTAGCCAAGATAACTCTTAGTTAGAGACTTAGTTAATTCCAACAGATGGTTTTTTCCTCCTCAGTATGAAATAAATGAAATACAATGAACCAGAAAAAATATATATGGACATAAAAGAAGAATACAGTTTTAGAATATTGACAATTATTATGAAAATCATGTGATATTGTAGCCATATAGATCTCTTAATATAAAAAAAGTCATGATGACCATTAGAGATAAGAAAACAAAAGCAGTTATATGGCTCCTTGTTATAAGGGCCATGTAGACTGCATTTTAAAACAAAGTGTGAATTGAATACATTGATGAAAATGTCTTTTTTCTAAAAATCACCCCAAGATATTATCTAACAAAAACATATTTTATTACTTTAAAATGCAAATCCAAATAATGAAATCAAACAGTTTAACAGCTGAACAACTAAAATGGACAGAAATTGCTTTTCAAAGTGCATTTTCTAAATTATGTAATCATCAATGTTTTTATTTTTTTGGACCTTGAAAACAATAAGCCTTAATCCATAATGCAAAGAAAGTCTGGACATTTATCGTGAATGTTTTTGTTCCCTAAAATAGACTAAATATTCAATAACCAATTGGCTTTTAGGTAATTTTAGTCATAGATAGAGTAAATATACCAGTAAATCTTAAGACCAGTAAATCTTAAAGCCAGTAAGTCTTAAGAGCCATTCTGTACTCACTCGTTTCTGAATTTAATTATTGTGTGGGCAGTTGATTTTGATTTCTTCATAGTAGAGAATTGTGGAAAACAATATTGATAAAGAAATAAGAAAACATTTTCCCTTTAAGTATTTTTAGCTGTACAAAACTAAGTTTTCCTGATCAACTTTTTAAAAATTGGACCCTGAACTTTCACATTCTATATTATAGCAAACAGCACTATCATTTCTTAAATTGCATTATATTTTTATTGATTCCACTGGAAATATTTCTGTGGTATAATATGGTCTCTTCTCATACTGTAAGATTTTGTTTTTTCTTTAAAAAAATGTTGCAACAATTGAATAGTAAAAAAGAGCAAAGTAAGGGAATATTTGCACATGAATGCCAATTTTTATCTTTCTCTCATAAGCGACATCCAATTCTCTAGCAATTTATCTCAGCTCTGTCTTCAAAATACACCCCAAATTCAATCATGTCTCCTGACATTCAAGCTACCACCATAGAAAACAAGCCTGTTTCAAGCTAGTAACCTAATTTTCCTGATATATATTGTTTTATATTAGTATGCTAAGACTGCCATAACAAAATACAACAGAGATTTATTTCTTCACAGCCCTAGAGACTGTCCTAGAGTCCTAGAGACTGGAAGTCCAAGAGCAAGATGCTGGCAGGTTTGAGTTCTCTGGAGACCCCTCTCCTTGGTTGCAGATGGCCAACCTCCTGCCTCCTCTTTATACATGGTCATTTACCTGTGCATACGCCTCTCTGGTATCTTCTGTGTGTGTACAAATTTCCTATCTTGTAACACCAGTCAGATTGGATTAAGGCCCACCCTAATGGCCTTAGGTTAACTTAAATACTTCTTTAAAAGTCCTAGCTCCAAATACAGTCACATCCCAAGGTACTGGTGGCAAGGACTTCAACATACAAATTTTGAGGGGACATAATTCAGTTCATAATACACACATACACCCACACACACAAAACATAGAATTACACAGAGTTGTTGTATTTCCCCTAAGATCAATGGTTTCATATTTGCTAATTCAGTGTTTAATGACATCTTTTAAGTATATAACTATCACAAAAATGGAAATCAACTCTGTGTAATTCTATGTTTTGTGTGTGTGGATGTATGTGTATATTATGGACTGAATTATGTCCCCTCAAAATTTGTATGTTGAAGTCCTTGCCACCAGTACCTTGGGATGTGACCCATTTTTGTGATAGTTATATACTTAAAAGATGTCATTAAACACTGAATTAGCAAATATGAAACCATTGGTCTTAGGGGAAATACAAGATTATGTTCCTTTAAGCCATTGATCATATTTTTGTCAATTGGTCAGTACATACTTTTGTTTCATGTGTGTTTCTATATAAAGATACTTTATTTAACATACTTTTTAAGTTTTAGGACAGTTTATTACTCAGCAGCAGATAACTGATACAATGTGGACTATTCATTCACATTTCAATTAAACATTCATTTCTTATAAATAATCAGTTGCATGGTCTTTGAATATTTCAAGGCCAGGAGATTTGAAGATGTTTATGTTATTATAGGTTTGTTTGCCAATATCATTGTAAAACCAGTCAGTCTCATCAGCACCAAAAACCTGTTCTTCCACATAATCTTTTCCTTATATAACGCTTAACAGATATTTTTAAAAATTTTAAGCTTCCTGATCTGCAGAGCTAGCCTTGCCTGCAAGTTGAATATTTTTCACACCACACTGCCTTTTGAAATGTGTCCTCCAGCCAGCACTAGCTGAGAAGGGTTTAACATTTTCCTGACCCCGGGTAATGTGACTATAAATTTCTGGAGCTTTTAGCCTCACAACAATTCTGTCCACTATGCCTTTTTTATTGCTGTCATCTCATGAATCCACAAATTAAGTCCCTTTTCCATCTTTTCCACAACTTCATCAAACACTATAGATGTTACTTTAGAGCTTTCTGGAGTGATCTCCTATACAGATCAGCAAATGTCCTCTTTCTACATGTATCATTACCGCTCATTCATTACTACTGAACTTGTGGCCAACAGCACTATAACTCACACCTGAATGAAGCTGATCTAACATGTATTTTCTCTATAAGGTTCATCAGTCTTGTGTTTAGAAATACTGGACAGCACCTCAGCATATGCATCTGGGTCATTTTAAACACTAAAATCATTAGCCAAAAGCACAAACAATGTGGCACCAAACAGACCACCAAAAGGAAACTTGTTTACTGTATAAGAAATGAGAAAGAAGGTTTTTTAAATTGGATCTTAGATGGGAATATGCCATTTGTGTGTATCTCAGATAACTTCCCATTGTGAACATAACCCTGTCTGTGGAAGATTTGGGGATTATAAATAAATTTTACCAAGTAGGCAAATTTACAAATAGGAAACCTGCAAATAATGAGCACCAAATATTATACTATTATATATATATATGTATATGTATTTACACATATATTTATCTTCCTAATTTTACCCAAACCTCTGCCACTGCTGGAGAAGGAAAAGGCAACCCACTCCAGTATTTTCGCCTGGTAAATCTCGTGGACAGAGGAGCCTGGCAGGCTAGAGTCCATGGGGTCACAAAGAGTCAGACACTACTAAGGCACTGACACTCTGCACCACTCACTGCCACTGGAGCCTATATTCAGCACAACAGCCAGAGTGATTCTGCTAAAATATAAGATAATATCGCTTCTAAAGCCCCTCAGAATGAAAACCAATATGATACCAATGGCTCACAAGAACCTCTGAGACTGGGCCCTGATTATTGCTTTGAGCCCATTTCCTATGGCTCTTCCCCACCATCACGCTGGCCTCCTGCTGTTACTTAAAACTTTCCAAGTACCCTTGGCCCTCAGATCCAGCCCTTGCTATTCCCTGTGCCTGTGAAGCCTTTCTCCCGAGAGCTCCATGACTATCTTTCATCTCTGTTAAGAGTCAACGCAATTCCCTCCAAACCACTCTGTTTGAAATAGCCCTCATTCCCCCTCCCTTTCCTTCTTTCCTGCTTTGTTTTCTCCAAACCACTTATTCACATATGATTTGTTCTTTGTTCTACTACTACATGTGGCCATCACAGTGCTTCCTACCTTTGCTCCATGAGGACGAAGAGTTTCTTTACTTGTGTCCCCAGTACCTGGAACAGTGTCTGACATATTGTGAAGGCTTAGTAAATATCTGTTGACTAGATGACTGAAGAAATGAGATGCATTTAATTAATTTAAAATGTAGGATTGGGAGCTCGTACACACCTGTGGTGGATTCATGTCGATGTATGGCAAAACCAATACAGTATTGTAAAGTAGAATAAAGTAAAAAAAAAANTGCTTTCCTAAACTGAGTACTTAATGAAAACAATTTGACATTGTGACAGCACCGACCACTGCATGGTCGAATGAAACTGATCAAAGAAGGTGGAGGAGATGATGGCCCAATTTCTTACCTGTGACCTAATTTGATCACATTTTAGCTGGTGAAACAAAAGAAACATGAAATTTTGGATAAAGCTGTTTTGTCATCTTAGGTTTCATGTTATTCAAGAAAGGAAAACTATTCATTTCATAATTATGATTCACCAATTTGTCACATGATAAAGAAATTGAAGGCAATTTTGACTCTGACTATATGCTAAGGATTGTACTTATGTCTTTGAAGTAGAAAACTATTGCTAACTCCTTGTATTGTTATGGAAATTCAGGCCAACAGAAGTTCTATCTGACTTCAAAGACAAGGTCTATCTCTAGAGTATCCTGGATCCACTGCCTCTGTATATCTTCAAGACCTTTGTTGCCAAGTCCAGAAGGATGACCACATTAAATGCTGACTTGAAAAATTCAGTTTGACAAGGAATATTGTAGTTGTGATCTAAATCTCAGGGAAATGCTTAAGCACTATATTCTTGTGGACGAGATGGAGGTAGCAACTTAATAAGAAAACGGGCAATGAGAAATGATGAGAAATTAAACTCAGAATACCCACTATACATCAGGCATTTTGCCAACTTATTTAATCGTAATAGCAGCATTTCAAGCTTTATGATACGATTCTCCTTTAAGACTAAAACAAAGCCAAAGAGCTATGGACAACACACACAGTAAAACTCATGGCAGTTCATTAACTTGATTGGCCCACAGTTTTTACACAAGCAAGTGTGTAAATGGGTGGATGATCATTTCCACAGGTGTAGAACCAATGGGCAGTCAATGAGACACTGATAGTAGCATAATGCCATATATCTTCTGTTATTGTGCATTTGAGGATTAATTAGTCCCATGAAGCAGAAATGAAACAGCCTGAGAAATCATGAAAGGGTAGATAGAAAAATTATTCATTTAATAGACGAATAAATGTATGACCAAATCCAATAGAACAATGATTTAAATCTAACAGGATACAATTAAACAGGAAAAAATGTAAAATTCAGCTATAACAATTTGAAACACAAAAAGGCAAGCCTTTGGAAGAACACAGTAGAGTGAGCATGAGTGACAGTTTTAGCAGATTTCAAGTTCTATATTGGTCAGTAAAAGCTAGTGGAGGTGACGGAATTCCAGTTGAGCTACTTCAAATCCTAAAAGATGATGCTGTCAAAGTCCTGCACTCAATATGCCAGCAAATTTGGAAAAATCAGCAGTGGCCACAGGACTGGAAAAAGTCAGTTTTCATTTCAATCCCAAAGAAAGGAAATGCCAAAGAATGCTCAAACTACCACACAACAGCACTCATTTCACATGCTAGCAANCACTCAATATGCCAGCAAATTTGGAAAAATCAGCAGTGGCCACAGGACTGGAAAAAGTCAGTTTTCATTTCAAACCCAAAGAAAGGAAATGCCAAAGAATGCTCAAACTACCACACAACAGCACTCATTTCACATGCTAGCAAAGTAATGCGCAAAATTCTCCAAGTCAGGCTTCAATATTATGTGAACCAAAAACTTCCAGATGTTCAAGCTGGAGTTAGAAATGGCAGAAGAACCAGAGATCAAACTGAGAACATCTCTTGGGTCATTGAAAAAGCAAGATAGTTCCAGAAAAAACATCTACTTCTGTTTTATTGACTACACCAAAGCCTTTGACTGTGTGGATCATGACAAACTGTGGAAAATTCTCCAAGAGATGAGAATACCAGACCACCTGACCTGCCTCCTGAGAAATCTGTTTGCAAGTCAAGAGGTAACAGTTAGAACCAGACATGAAACAATGGACTGGTTCCAAATTGGAAAAGGAGTATGTCAAGGCTGTATANATTAATAAAAAAAGACAACCAATAACAAGTGTTGGGGAAGATGTGGAGAGAAGGGAACCCTTGTGCACTCTTGGTGGGACTGATTATAAATTGGTGCAGCCATTATGGAGAATAGTATAAAGATTCCTCAAAAAATTCAGAATAGTACTACTACATGATCCAGCAAATTCTCATCACAAGGAAAAAAAATTTTCTAGTTCTTTATTTTCATATCTATATGAAGTGATGGCTGTTCACTAACTTATAGTGGTAATCTCAAAACATTGTGCTGTACACCTTAAACTCATGCAATGCTATAGGTCAATTAAATCTTAATAAAACTGATAGAAAAGGAAGAAGACACTATAACTTTTAACAGCTCCTCAGTTTTACATGTTCCAACCCAAGCACTCAGAAATAACTTAGCTAACCCACAATCTCAATTTCAAAATGGAGGAGAGGGATCTTAATTGGGTAAGATGCTCACCATTGATTGACACTCACCACAGTATTAACAGAGGCCACATAGAAAGCCAGACTATGCTTTACCAAGATGCCAATGTGAATACCAGAGAAGTAGAATGGGGAACTTCAAAGACAAGAAGGTTAAGTGGCAAATACAGGAAAAACATGGATGTCTTCTACAATGACATTTGCTCAAAACTGCCCAATACTACTTACTGAGGCCACTGGCTACAGAGATAAAGTCTAGCATAACTTCAAATAAAAATACTTGAGGTTTTGAACTTTTTTTTCCCCTTCAGGTTATGAGTTGCCTTGCCCTTTCTCTAAATGACTTCATCCAAGCTCTTCTTGGCCACTTAGTGTTTCCAAAGATAGCATTCGCAATACAGTCTAACCCAGGAGAGGGTCATAAACAAAAGGAGTGTGACTGGAAAAAAATTATCATCCCTCAGCTTTCCTAAGAAGAAAGACTAAAACTATCATTGTGATATACAAGTTTAAAGGCTGGGCAAAAAAATAAAAAAGAATGCTATAATTTTTTTTTCAATTTACATAGGAAATTTTTTAAAAACAACTTTTTAAAAGAATTAATACAGAATTTCACAATTATTTTAAAATTCCATGATTGTAAGAAGCAAAAGTTATCCATGCCCTATGATTTCAAGGGTTGAACAAATGTAAGAACTGGACTGCAACCATTATCACTTTTTAAGTCTGTTTCCTCTCCATTTTTTTTAGTTATAAAAAGCACTAATTTTGTTTTTTAAAGGAGGGGGGAATCACTAAGAAATAACCCTGTTTTCCATTTAAATCATCTTGAAAGTGAAAGTGTTAGTCTCACAGTCCTGTTGGACTCTGTGATCCCATGGACTGTAGCCCACCAGGCTCCTCTGCCCATGGGATTTCCCTGGCAAGGGTACTGGAGTGGGTAACTTTTCCCTTCTCCAGAGGATCAGCCTAACCCAGGGACTAAACCCCAGTTTCCTGTACTGAAGAAAGATTCTTTACCATCTGAGTCACCAGGGAAGCCCTTCTTGATCACAGAAGAGACAATAATCACAGTTGATATCAGGAAATACAGTAGACTGTGTGTGATTGGCCGACAGGGGACATGAAAGCGGGACCGGGCGTGTTAGGGATTAGGCTCAGCGTCAGCCATCTTCCCACTGTGTTCCCAGCCTCTGTTGCACCAGGGTCTCTGTAATGTCAGTGAAGCCTCTGTGTGGTAGAGCTCCAGCTGAAGAAGTGGGGTAAGTAAGGAGGTCTCTGGAGGAAGGATCCTACTAAGCCAACTGTTTGCACATATACCAGTGGTAAAGCAAGGAGGAAAGAAGGGCTACAAAAGCTGCTCACCAGAGTGCGCCCTCTACTGGAGGGGTGACGAAACCTCGTCATCACAAGCCAGATACTGAGACACTCCGTGAAATTAAACGTTTTCAGGATGAGATGGCTGGATGGCATCACGGACTCAATGGACGTGATCTGAGTGAACTCCAGGAGATGGTGATGAACAGGGAGGCCTGGCGTGCTGCGATTCATGGGGTCGCAGAGTCGGACACGACTGAGCGACTGAACTGAACTGAGAAATCCACTGAACCTCTGATTCACAAATTTCCCTTCCAATATCTGGTACAAGAAGTTTCTCAAAACCTCAAAATAAATCTGTGCTTCCAGAGCGCAGCTATTGGAGCTGTGCAAAAAAGGGGGAAAACGCAAATAATACATGATTTCAGGACATCTCTCTTACCAGCTGCTACCTCTGCCTTCATTCAAGTCCTGGTCTAAAGATGGATTGTATTAGGGTCACCAAATAGTTAATATATGAAATCATTTATTTAAGTGCTTGAGGCTAACATAAATTACATCCAGCATTGCAATCTATAAAGTTCAGTAGCTAGCTCAAATATTCTAGGAAGGAGGTTTATCTATGCTATCTCACACCAACTGCAGATCAGTTCAGTTCAGACTCTCAGTCGTGTCCAACCCTTTGTAACCCCATGGACTGCAGCACACCAGGCTTCCCTGTCCATTGCCAACTCCCAGAGTTTGCTCAAACTCATGTCCATCACGTCAGTGTTGCCGTCCAACCATCTCATCCTCTGTCATCCCCTTCTCCTCCTGCCTTCAATCTTGCCCAGCACCATAGTCTTTTCCAGTGACTCAGTACTTTGCACCAGGCGGCCAAAGTATTGGAGCTTCAGCATCAGCTTCCAATGAATATTCAGGACTGATTTCCTTTAGGATTGACTGGTTTGGTCTCCTTGCAGTCAAAGGGACTCTCAAGAGTCTTCTCCAACACCACAGTTCAAAAGCATCAATTCTTTCGGTGCTCAGCTTTCTTTATGGTCCAACTCTCACATCCATACATGACTACTAGAAAAACCATAGCTTTGACAAAACAGACCTTTGTCAGCAAAGTAATGTCTCTGCTTTTTAATATACTGCCTAGGTTGGTCATAGCTTTTCTTCCAAGGAGCGAGCATCTTTTAATTTCATGACTGCAGTTACCATCTGCAGGATCCCAAGAAAATAAAGTATGTCACTGTTTCCATTTTGTCCTCATCTATTTGCCATGAAGTGATGGGACCAGATGCCATGATCTTAGTTTTTTTTAATGTTGTGTTTTAAGCCAGTTTCTCTACTCTCCTTTTTCACTTTCATTAAGATGTTCCTCAGTTCCTCTTCACAATCTCGATTCCAGCTTGTGCTTCATCCAGGCATTTCACATGATGTACTCTGCATATAAGTTAAATAATTTACTTATATGCAACATCCAATTACAGATACTAGATGTTTTACCAACTACCATGATGAATCTACTTTAAAACCGACTGGAGTATGTTCTCAAATTTAATAAACTCTACCTGTCCAGCTTAGATCCATATTTCTTCAGATTTCCAAACATCTTCTACTAACACCTGAAGCTTTTAGGTGTTCAGTTACTGCTTAATGGATTTTTTAAAACACTGAATCCCATCTAATAAATGAAAATATATGTCTACCTAGAGGCAGAAGAAATGTGATATTCTATTGTAAATGAAGAAGCACATATATATTTTTAAATGTAGCTTACTTCTCTATATCTTATAATATACAGTAAAATGTCTAATATGTAAAACTCGGTCACTGAAATAGCTATTTTTACATAAACATAATATAATAAAATATATTATATAAAATCTTAAAGTTACAACGATATACATTAAAATATTAAACAATAGCTAAACTATAAAAGAAAATTATAAAAAGTGTGAAACATTGCTTGGATACAGAATCAAAGGCAGAAGTGGAAGCAGCAATGAAGAAGTTCTCTATCAGTCTGAAATTAGCAGAGACAGAAGACATGGAAAAAGGTGGATGAATTCTAGATATAATAGGGAAGTTGACTGAAAGGACTATGTTAAGAGATGTCCACATGTTGAAACTGATACAGACACATTCCCACATCCATTCACACATTCCCTAGGAAGGAAGGGAGGGAGTAAAGCAGGAAGATATTCAGTGAAAACGGGAGCATCCTTACACCTCCCAACTTCTTTGTTGTTCAGTTGCTCAGTCAGTTTTGATTCTTTGCAACCCCAAGGACTGCAGCATGTGAGGTTTCCCTGTCCTTCACCATCCCGGGTTTGCTCAAACTCATGTCCATTGAGTCAGTGATGCCATCCAACCATCTCACCCAACTTTTTTAGGAGAGGCCATAATCAAGATCACCCATAGTAAACACTTATTGTGGACATATAGTAGTAATATCAGCTATGAAATAAGCAGAGCAAAAGAATTCTTTTCAACTCTGTCAGAAGTGACATATTTTGCATCACAGTAGAAAATATCTATCCTTTCATTCCATGATAACTATAGTTTTTGCCATATCTCTTTCTATCACAGAAAAATCCATACATGAGAAATGTAGTTCCCAAGAGGGTTAGAAAGAAACAATGAAAATATGAATAAGCACAGCTGTTTTCAGTTATTGTTGTCCTCACTACAGACAATAGCATTAAGAATCAAAAAAATATTGGTCAAAACCCGCAGTTTTTTCTTTTTATGTTGCCCCTGAAAAAAATAATCCAAAGAGATACAAGCCTTATTAAGTGGGGAAAAAGAAGAGTCTTAGAGAAATTGATCTTTCTAAAGACTGGGCCTAAAAGTTATGTCCCAAATCTATCTGAGACTATGCATTTCAAAATTTGAGATCAAAGGGGTCATGTCTGGAAAACTACCAAGCAGGCTGATCACTATAATCATTATAAAGAATAGAGATCTGATTTTTAAAATATCAATTATATTAAATAATCAAATACTGTGTTCCAAGTGATGTGACCAATATGATTAGTAAACTGATTTGTTCATGGGCTAAAATAAAGATCCTCTAAATTAGTGATTACGACTGTTGATTTTAGAGACAAATTGTTTAGGTTAATCCTCTGACTAGTTGTGTGACTTTGGCAAGACAGTGTTTCTAAGCCTCAGTCTCCTTTCTTTAAAATGGGCATAAAAGTCACTCCTCCAACAAGGCTTGTTGTGAGAACCAAATGGGGTTCATTCATAAACTCAGAGTCTAGAGCTTAGTGTAGAGTAAGCACTCAGTAAATTTTAGTTATTAGTATCATTGTTTGCTTCATTTCACTCGTGTCCAACTCTTTGTGACCCTCTGGACTATAGCTTGCCAGACTCCTCTGTCCATGGGATTGTTTAGGCAAGAATACTGGAGTGGGTTGCCCTTTCCTACTCCAGGGGGTCTTCCAGACCCAGAGATTGAATCCATGTCTTTTGAGTCTCCTGCATTGGCAGGGGGGCTCTTTACCAGTAGCACCACCTGGGAAGCCACTAAATAATAATAATTAAAGTCATAATTAGTGTCATAGTTGGGCTTCCTAGGTGGTGCTATTGGTAAAGAACCAGCCTGCCATGCAGGTTAGACATAAAAGAAATGGGTTCGATCCCTGGGTCAGGAAGATCCCCTGGAGGAGAGCATGGCAACCCAGACCAGTATTCTTGCCTGGAGAATGCCATGGATAGAAGGGCCTGGCAGATTGCAGTTGATAGGATCACACAGAGTAGGACATGACTGAAGCAACTTAGCACACAGCACACAGCATCATTGTCACTTCTATTATTATTAAAATAGAACATGCCATTTGTTCATTTAGTTATTATTTATCACGAATCTGCTATTGGGAAGAAGGTAACAAATTTATTTGCCTTTAAAAATTATTCAGGTAGGTTTACCAGGTATGAATTATTCTATGATATCAGCAAAAAAGTAATAATGTTAACTCCAGATCAACCACAATAGCTGTTGGTGGCAAGTTCGGTATTAAACCACTTTTAAGGCTTTCCCCAAACTCCTTCAATCATATGAGATCATGTAAGAATCTCAGGCTTATGTGGTCCAGGAAGTAGGGATTATAGCAGTCATTATTGACAGTATTCTTAAAAAAAAAACTATTTTAAAATAATTATCTAGTTAATTAATTAAGGTATCATTGATATATCACTATGTTAGTTTCATGTGTATAATGTAATGCTTCAATATTTGTATGTATTGCAAAATGATTGACT
This sequence comes from Neotragus pygmaeus, assembly GCA_006410875.1. Lineage (NCBI taxonomy): Eukaryota > Metazoa > Chordata > Mammalia > Artiodactyla > Bovidae > Neotragus > Neotragus pygmaeus. The sequence continues at coordinate 688,457 of SJYV01056332.1, forward strand.
CTTTGAAAGGCTTCATGCAGAGGAGAAGCATGGCCTTACTTGCACTCTAGAAAAACCATTTTTACAGACACATAGATACAGGTTGGAGGGAATAAATATAGAAACAGAAACCCTGGTTATGAGGTTGTGCCAGTTGTAAGGCATCATTTTCAAAGTATAATATGGATAATAGTCCAGAAATCTACAGTTTAAAAACACTTTGCAGGATTTTTGTTTCTGCCCAAGGTAAAAAGAACTCAATTTGCCAATCCAAATTAAACAACTAGAAAACCAGCAAAAATACACATATAATACAATAATTTTCATGTGTTGAACAACCAATAATATGAGTGTGATACATGAAAGAAGGGAAACATTCAAAGTGAGATCTAAGGTTGTTGCAGCTTACTGCTTGGAGGTGGTTCCCAGGCCATGGAGTAAAGAATGTAGATCCAAATAGAGCCCAGAATTGAAACTGAAGAGATCACAGAGCCTAGAATTTGTAGATGGTGTTATGTACAGAGATCTGGAGTTGTGTAGAGGGGATTCCCTTAAGTCTTTGGCTAAGTACTTACTTATGCATGTATGAGGGGAAACTATGAGAGGCTGGAAAAAGTACCACTACAAAGGATTAGGCAGAACAGTTTTTAGAGCTCACAGAGGACTGGAAATAAATTATGTTCCCACAGTCAGAGTGAAAATTCCTTAAAATACACATGAACCAGGTAGAATCCTCAGAATAATGTCACTTTAGTGATGACACATATTGGTCCAGAAATAAAGCATATAACACATCTTAAAAGCATACCTAGATAGGGTTCAATTGATTATAAGAAAAAACTTAATTCTATGAAAAATAAAAATTTACACTCTTTAAAGAGCTACAACAAAATCAAGTTACAAAAAACATAGAAAGAACAATATTTAACAAATGCTATGCACTGAATTGAGTCCTCTCAAAATTCATTTGCTGAAGTTCCAACACCCAAGGTATATTTGGGTGATGGTGTCTTTATGGAGATAATTACGATTAAATGAAAGTGGGACCTTGACGGAATAGGATCAGTGCCCTTTGAAAGCAAGAGACACAAAAGCACTCTCTCTGTCTATACACAGAGACACCATGTGAAGAACAAACAGGAAAAGATGGTTGTCTGCAAGCTAGGAAGAGAGCGCTCATCACAAGCACCTTGCTGGATCTTGAAGCAGGACTTTCAGTTTCCAGATCTGTGAGAAAATAATTTCTACTGTTTAAGCTTCTCAGTCCATGATATTTTATTATGGAAGACTGAGTAGACTAATACAACACCCAATAGAAAATTGCCAACCATGTAAAAAAGCAGAAAACCATGACTATGAAAAGAATAGAAACAGACCATAAGTAACAAGGGTTTGGGAACAATGTATAATAGCTTTAGAAATACATCTGACCCTTGACCAATGCAGAAGATCGGGACATCAATCCACCAGTCTAGTTGAAAATCCTCTCATAACTTTACAGACAGCCCTCTGTATCTGTGGTTTCCTATCTGTGGATTCAGTCAACCACAAATCAGATAGTACTGTAGTATGCACTTATGAAAAACATCTGTGTACAAGTTGATCCACACAATTTAAACACATGATGTCCAAGGGTCAACTGTATCCCATATGGTCAAGAAGATAAAGCTAATATGACTTATAATCATAAAACTGGAAGATATAAAAAACACATGAATGGAATCTAGAGATGCAAAATACTACATCTGAAATAAAAATAAATTTATGTGATTAACAGCAGATTGTACACTGCAGAAGAAAGGGG
>SJYV01056332.1:690439-755592 GCA_006410875.1 Neotragus pygmaeus
TTACACCTCCCAACTTCTTTGTTGTTCAGTTGCTCAGTCAGTTTTGATTCTTTGCAACCCCAAGGACTGCAGCATGTGAGGTTTCCCTGTCCTTCACCATCCCGGGTTTGCTCAAACTCATGTCCATTGAGTCAGTGATGCCATCCAACCATCTCACCCAACTTTTTTAGGAGAGGCCATAATCAAGATCACCCATAGTAAACACTTATTGTGGACATATAGTAGTAATATCAGCTATGAAATAAGCAGAGCAAAAGAATTCTTTTCAACTCTGTCAGAAGTGACATATTTTGCATCACAGTAGAAAATATCTATCCTTTCATTCCATGATAACTATAGTTTTTGCCATATCTCTTTCTATCACAGAAAAATCATACATGAGAAATGTAGTTCCCAAGAGGGTTAGAAAGAAACAATGAAAATATGAATAAGCACAGCTGTTTTCAGTTATTGTTGTCCTCACTACAGACAATAGCATTAAGAATCAAAAAAATATTGGTCAAAACCCGCAGTTTTTTCTTTTTATGTTGCCCCTGAAAAAAATAATCCAAAGAGATACAAGCCTTATTAAGTGGGGAAAAAGAAGAGTCTTAGAGAAATTGATCTTTCTAAAGACTGGGCCTAAAAGTTATGTCCCAAATCTATCTGAGACTATGCATTTCAAAATTTGAGATCAAAGGGGTCATGTCTGGAAAACTACCAAGCAGGCTGATCACTATAATCATTATAAAGAATAGAGATCTGATTTTTAAAATATCAATTATATTAAATAATCAAATACTGTGTTCCAAGTGATGTGACCAATATGATTAGTAAACTGATTTGTTCATGGGCTAAAATAAAGATCCTCTAAATTAGTGATTACGACTGTTGATTTTAGAGACAAATTGTTTAGGTTAATCCTCTGACTAGTTGTGTGACTTTGGCAAGACAGTGTTTCTAAGCCTCAGTCTCCTTTCTTTAAAATGGGCATAAAAGTCACTCCTCCAACAAGGCTTGTTGTGAGAACCAAATGGGGTTCATTCATAAACTCAGAGTCTAGAGCTTAGTGTAGAGTAAGCACTCAGTAAATTTTAGTTATTAGTATCATTGTTTGCTTCATTTCACTCGTGTCCAACTCTTTGTGACCCTCTGGACTATAGCTTGCCAGACTCCTCTGTCCATGGGATTGTTTAGGCAAGAATACTGGAGTGGGTTGCCCTTTCCTACTCCAGGGGGTCTTCCAGACCCAGAGATTGAATCCATGTCTTTTGAGTCTCCTGCATTGGCAGGGGGGCTCTTTACCAGTAGCACCACCTGGGAAGCCACTAAATAATAATAATTAAAGTCATAATTAGTGTCATAGTTGGGCTTCCTAGGTGGTGCTATTGGTAAAGAACCAGCCTGCCATGCAGGTTAGACATAAAAGAAATGGGTTCGATCCCTGGGTCAGGAAGATCCCCTGGAGGAGAGCATGGCAACCCAGACCAGTATTCTTGCCTGGAGAATGCCATGGATAGAAGGGCCTGGCAGATTGCAGTTGATAGGATCACACAGAGTAGGACATGACTGAAGCAACTTAGCACACAGCACACAGCATCATTGTCACTTCTATTATTATTAAAATAGAACATGCCATTTGTTCATTTAGTTATTATTTATCACGAATCTGCTATTGGGAAGAAGGTAACAAATTTATTTGCCTTTAAAAATTATTCAGGTAGGTTTACCAGGTATGAATTATTCTATGATATCAGCAAAAAAGTAATAATGTTAACTCCAGATCAACCACAATAGCTGTTGGTGGCAAGTTCGGTATTAAACCACTTTTAAGGCTTTCCCCAAACTCCTTCAATCATATGAGATCATGTAAGAATCNTAGGTTTACCAGGTATGAATTATTCTATGATATCAGCAAAAAAGTAATAATGTTAACTCCAGATCAACCACAATAGCTGTTGGTGGCAAGTTCGGTATTAAACCACTTTTAAGGCTTTCCCCAAACTCCTTCAATCATATGAGATCATGTAAGAATCTCAGGCTTATGTGGTCCAGGAAGTAGGGATTATAGCAGTCATTATTGACAGTATTCTTAAAAAAAAAACTATTTTAAAATAATTATCTAGTTAATTAATTAAGGTATCATTGATATATCACTATGTTAGTTTCATGTGTATAATGTAATGCTTCAATATTTGTATGTATTGCAAAATGATTGACTCTTTGAAAGGCTTCATGCAGAGGAGAAGCATGGCCTTACTTGCACTCTAGAAAAACCATTTTTACAGACACATAGATACAGGTTGGAGGGAATAAATATAGAAACAGAAACCCTGGTTATGAGGTTGTGCCAGTTGTAAGGCATCATTTTCAAAGTATAATATGGATAATAGTCCAGAAATCTACAGTTTAAAAACACTTTGCAGGATTTTTGTTTCTGCCCAAGGTAAAAAGAACTCAATTTGCCAATCCAAATTAAACAACTAGAAAACCAGCAAAAATGCACATATAATACAATAATTTTCATGTGTTGAACAACCAATAATATGAGTGTGATACATGAAAGAAGGGAAACATTCAAAGTGAGATCTAAGGTTGTTGCAGCTTACTGCTTGGAGGTGGTTCCCAGGCCATGGAGTAAAGAATGTAGATCCAAATAGAGCCCAGAATTGAAACTGAAGAGATCACAGAGCCTAGAATTTGTAGATGGTGTTATGTACAGAGATCTGGAGTTGTGTAGAGGGGATTCCCTTAAGTCTTTGGCTAAGTACTTACTTATGCGTGTATGAGTGGAAACTATGAGAGGCTGGAAAAAGTACCACTACAAAGGATTAGGCAGAACAGTTTTTAGAGCTCACAGAGAGGACTGGAAATAAATTATGTTCCCACAGTCAGAGTGAAAATTCCTTAAAATACACATGAACCAGGTAGAATCCTCAGAATAATGTCACTTTAGTGATGACACATATTGGTCCAGAAATAAAGCATATAACACATCTTAAAAGCATACCTAGATAGGGTTCAATTGATTATAAGAAAAAACTTAATTCTATGAAAAATAAAAATTTACACTCTTTAAAGAGCTACAACAAAATCAAGTTACAAAAAACATAGAAAGAACAATATTTAACAAATGCTATGCACTGAATTGAGTCCTCTCAAAATTCATTTGCTGAAGTTCCAACACCCAAGGTATATTTGGGTGATGGTGTCTTTATGGAGATAATTACGATTAAATGAAAGTGGGACCTTGACGGAATAGGATCAGTGCCCTTTGAAAGCAAGAGACACAAAAGCACTCTCTCTGTCTATACACAGAGACACCATGTGAAGAACAAACAGGAAAAGATGGTTGTCTGCAAGCTAGGAAGAGAGCGCTCATCACAAGCACCTTGCTGGATCTTGAAGCAGGACTTTCAGTTTCCAGATCTGTGAGAAAATAATTTCTACTGTTTAAGCTTCTCAGTCCATGATATTTTATTATGGAAGACTGAGTAGACTAATACAACACCCAATAGAAAATTGCCAACCATGTAAAAAAGCAGAAAACCATGACTATGAAAAGAATAGAAACAGACCATAAGTAACAAGGGTTTGGGAACAATGTATAATAGCTTTAGAAATACATCTGACCCTTGACCAATGCAGAAGATCGGGACATCAATCCACCAGTCTAGTTGAAAATCCTCTCATAACTTTACAGACAGCCCTCTGTATCTGTGGTTTCCTATCTGTGGATTCAGTCAACCACAAATCAGATAGTACTGTAGTATGCACTTATGAAAAACATCTGTGTACAAGTTGATCCACACAATTTAAACACATGATGTCCAAGGGTCAACTGTATCCCACATGGTCAAGAAGATAAAGAAAATATGACTTATAATCATAAAACTGGAAGATATAAAAAACACATGAATGGGAATCTAGAGATGCAAAATACTACATCTGAAATAAAAATAAACTTATGTGATTAACAGCAGATTGTACACTGCAGAAGAAAGGGGGAAAAAAAAACAATGAAATCGAGGATATAGTCATATAAACCATACAAAAAGAAACAGAGAGAGGAAAAAGACTGAAAAATAAACAAATGAACAGAGAGGTAGCCTCTAAGAAAGTGTATTTTCTGTCTTACATTTAATTGGAGTTCAGAAAGATAAGAGATAGAGGGAATAGACAGCATTTGTTGAAGAAAGGAAGGCCAAAACTTTTCTAAATTTGATCATATTCATCAAGCTACAGATTTAAAATGCTCAACAAATCCCAAGCAGAAGAAAAGTGAATACAAATGAAATCAGTATAACCAAATCAAATTGCCAAAAATCACTGATAAAATGAAAATCTTAAGATCAGCCACTTTACACAACTGAGGAACAAAAATAAAGTGAAGTGAATGTCGCTCCATCGTGTCTGACACTTTATAAGTCCATGGAATTCTCTAGGCCAGAATACTGGGGTGAGTTGCTTTCCCTTCTCCAGGGGGTCTTCCCAACCTGAGGATTGAACCCAGGTCTCCCGCATTATGGGTAGATTCTTTACCAGCTGAGCCACAAGGGAAGCCAAAGAATACTGGAGTAAGTAGCCTATCCCTTCTCTAGCGGATCTTCCCCACCCAGGAATTGAATCGGGGTCTCTTGCATTGCAATCAGATTCTTTACCAACTGAGCTACCAGGGAAGCCCTAGAAATTATATATTTCTCCCCCCAAATTATTTAAATACGGTGTACAGAGATATTTAAAGTACTAAATGAGAAAAAGAAATTGTTAATCTGTAATTCATTACCCAGGAAAGATACCTTCAAAACTGGAGTAAAATTAAGACGTTTTCAATGAAACAACCATCAACGAAGAGAATTATCAGTTAACTACACTACAGGAAATGTCAAGGAATGATGTTTAGAGAGACAGAAAATCATATCACAAAATCTGTAACAGCAAAAGGAATGAAGAGCACTGGAACTGGCAATCAAGTGGGTAAATATACTTTATATTTTAATTAACTTTAGTTGCTATATAAAGCGATTCAATGCTTTTAAAAGTCCATTGCGTTCTTTATAACACATGGAAAAATAAAATGTTCAGCACAAGTAGTACAAAGTATAAAGTTGAGGAATAGAAGTGTATTGTTATAAGATTCTAACTATGCATGTAAACTGGTATACAATATAATGTTGTTTGAAAGTGTGTTGTTGTAAGCTAAAGATGTGAAGATAAACCCTAGGAGAACCAATAAAAAAATAAAACAAAAGATAAAACCAATAGTGAAGATAAAATAATTCTCAACAATTACTTAACCCACAAAATTAAAGAACAGGAATTTATTGAGACACTTATGAATATCTTGGATGAAATGGAATAATTCCTTGAAAAATATGAACAACCAAAGCTTCTTCAACTGGATAGCCTTATGGCTGTTAAAGAAATTGAAATTACAATTAAAATTCTTCTCACAAAAAAAGTTCCATGCCTAGAGGACATCACTGGTAAATTCTCCCAATAAATCCTTATTTAAAGAAGATGTAATACCAGTTTAGTATAAACTCTCCTGGGAAATAGAGGAGTTGAAAAAACTTTCTAACTCATTTTGTGAAGCCAAAATTATCTGATATGAAAACGAAGACAATTTTATATAAGTGAACATATATACGTAAATAGATCAATAAGCTTTATGAACATAGATGAAAAACCTCAAAATATTAGCAAGCACTCGAAAAAGCTGTAAACAGACAATGTGCCAAAGAAAATTTTATAAAAATATGCTTTCTTTCACTACCAATCAAGAAAGAGTAATTAAACAATATGTTAACTTTTCAAAACATCAAAATTTGGCCAAAATACAAATATTTCTCTGATTATTGGTAAGGCTGTGAGGGAAAAGAAAGATTTATATACCATTGCTGAGAGCATAAATTTGTGCAAACATTTTGGATGGAATTCTGACAACAGCTAATAAAGGTGAAGCTGAACTTACAACCTACTTCTAGTTCTATACTCTGGAGATTCATGTTTAAGTGTGTGCATGTGTGTGTGTGCTTAGTCATGTCTGACTCTTTACAACCCCATGGACAGAAGCCTACCAGGCCCCTCTGTCCACAGGATTTCACAGGCAAGAATAATGGAGCATATTTTCATTTCCTATTCCAGGGGCTTTTCCTGACCCAGGATTGAAATTATACTTCCTATGTCTCTTGCATTGACAAGAGGATCCTTTACCATTGAGCCACCAGAAGTCTGATACTGGGTTAGGCAAAGAATCTTCACAATGCAACAAAATACAAACTATATAATACAAGTTGTTTAATTGGACTTCATCTACATGAAAACCTTTTATTCTAGAAAAAAATCAATTAAAGGAAATAAAAGACAGACCTCAAATACAAAGCAACATTTGCAAACATACATGATAAAGGATTTATACCATGTATATTTAAAGAACTCCTAAATTACAACAGAAAAAAAAAAGATGTAATAAAAAATGGGCAACAGATTTTAACAGGAACATAACAAAATAAGATAAGTGGACAATAAACACAAGGAAATGTGCTAAAAATATTAGTCCTTTGGTGTAATGCAATTAAAACTATGATGTTACAGTACCATGCATACACTTGAAAGGCTAAAATTTTTTAAATGACTGATAATACCAAGTGTAAGTGTGAATTTGGAGCAATGGATATATTCATTATTGGAAGGATTGCCAATGATATAACCACTTTAAAGAAGAAATGCTTTTGAGTTACTTAAAAAGTTAATCATGGACTTACCACATTGTTTATTGTTCAGAAGCATAGTCATGTACGACTCTTTGTGACCCCATGGACTGCAGCACACCAGGCCTCCCTGTTCCTCACAATCTCCGAAATTTGCCAAAGTTCATGTCCATGGCATTAGTGATGCCATCCAGCCATCTCATCCTCTGATGCCCTCTTCTCCTTCTGCCCTCAATCTTTCCCAGAATCAGAACTTTTTCAGTGAGTCGACTGTTTGCAACAGGTGACCAAAATACTGGAGCTTCAGCTTCAGCATCAGTCCAAGTATTCAAGGTTGATTTCCCTTAAGATTGACTGGTTTGGTTTCTGTGCTGTTCAAGGGACTTCTCCACAGTTTGAAGGTATCAATTCTTTGGCATTCTGGCTTCTTTACAGTCCAGCTCCCATAACTGTATCTGACCCCGGGAAGACCATAGCCTTGAATATTCAGAGTTTTGTCAGCAGAGTAATGTCTCTGCTTTTCAACACACTGTATAGGTTTGTCATCACTTTCCTGCCAAGAAGCAAATGTTTTCTGATTTCATGGCTGCAGTCACCACCTGCAGTGATTACAGAGCCCAAGAAGAGGAACTCTGTCAGCACTTCCACCTTTTCCCCTTCTATACGCCATGTAGTAATGGGATCAGATGCCATGATCTTAGTTTTTTTAAATATATTGATCTTTTTTACATATGATTGAAAAATTGATCTTTTTTATATATGATCTTTAGTTTTTTTTAACATTGTCTTTAGCTGGCTCTTTCACTTTCTTCCCTTACCCCCATCAAGAGGCTTTTTAGTTCCTCTTCTCTTTCTGTCATTAGAGTGGTATCATCCACATATCTGAGGCTGTTGATGTTTCTCCTGCCTATCTTGATTTCAGCTTAACTCATCCATCCCAGCATTTCTTATGATGTGCTCAGCGTATAGGTTAAGTAAACAGGCTGACAGCAGAAAGCCCTGTCATATTCCTTTCTCAATCTGGAACCAATCAGCTGTTCCATACAGGGTTTTAACTGCTGCCTTTTGACCTTCATACAGGTTTCTCAGGAGACAGGTAAGATGGTCTGGCTACTCCCATCCCTTTAAAAGCTTTTCAGAGTGTGTTATGATCCATACAGTCAAAGGTTTTAGTGTAGTCGATGAAACAGAGGTAGATTTTTTTCTGGAATTCCCTTCCTTTCTCTATGATCCAGTGAATGTTGGCAGTTTGACTCAGGTTCCTCTGCCTTTTCTAAATTCAGCTTGGATATCCGGAAGTTCTTAGTTCATGTAATGCTGATGCCTAGCATGCAAGATTTATATGGACTTACCATACAACCCAGCAATTCATTTCTGTGCATTTACCTATAGTAAATAAAAACTAGGTCCACATAAAGATCTGTAGGTGAATATTCACAGAAGTTTTATTCCTAAATGTCCAAAACTGGAAACAATCCAAATGTTCGTCAAGTAGTGGTATAATTATTTAATACAGAATACTATTTAGCAATAAGTAAGAAAGGACTATTGATACCCTTAACAAAGTGTATAACAAAAGCATTACACTGAGTAAAAAAAATCCCAGACATGAATGACTGCATACCACATGATTCCATTTACATGAAGTTTCAGAAAATGCAAATCTGGAAAGACAGAAGGCAAATCAGTGCTTGACAGAAGCTGAAGGTAAATGAAGGGGACTGACTGTGAGGGGCCATGAGAAAACTTCTGTAGGTGAAGGAAATGTTCTCTATCAGGATTATGTATGAGGTTTTTCACATGAATGTATGGGCTTCCGATGTGGCACAGTGGATATGGGTTTATCAACACAACAAATTGTACCCTTAACATTTTAGTATTACTTTATATATAAATACAAAAATAGACTTGCTTAAAAAGATCTCTCCTGTTTAATACTTAAAATACTTTTATAGATTTTAAAATGTTATTACTATCATTATTTGACTAGGAAATCAAGGTCTGACCTTGGTTACATGGCTAATAAATAGTAGAAACAGGACCATTCCCTTTAAAATGCTGCTTATATCTGCATGGAATCTAAACCAAATGCTTTCAGTTAAATGCTATCCACATGCCATTGATACAAGAGAGGAAAAAAGGAAAAATAGTAATCCAATTAAGACGAACCTTATTTCCAGCCCCCCAAATAAGCAACACAACTTCTATCTTCCTAATCATTTTATATCATTTACATCTAAACATAAGCATATATATGAGTCAAGGAAATTGGTACAATATATAAACAATCTGTTGCAGCCAGCCAAATTTCTCTAAGAATATAATCCATACCAAATAAATTCCCTTCATTCTTCTTCAAATTACATATTTGGTAAAGGAAAAAAAACTTATTTCGGCTTTCTCTTTTTAAACAAATCAGAGATATGGCTTAATGACATTCTGAAGCAAGAAGCANATATAATCCATACCAAATAAATTCCCTTCATTCTTCTTCAAATTACATATTTGGTAAAGGAAAAAAAACTTATTTCGGCTTTCTCTTTTTAAACAAATCAGAGATATGGCTTAATGACATTCTGAAGCAAGAAGCAGAAAGGCAATAATTTTCCTTTTCTACAAATCCTGTAAAGTACATTAAAAGATTATGTTGGGAGGATTTTAGCACAAAGAAAATAAGATTTGTTTATAACATGCTGCTGCTTCCTAGTCTCAGTAAATAGACCAGTAAAAGGTATTTTTCAGTCCTTTTAACATTTACTCTATAAGTTCTATTTATTAGTATCACCTTTCTTGAAGTTAACCTGTCAGGCTAAGGTATTCACCTCTTCTTTGAAGGGTAGACTGCTCAGTTCCCTGGAAACCTGAGTTATACTGTTATCTGAAGTGTCAGAACAGAGAACTTCAAAGGGAGACAGCTGCAGAACACATCTTCACAGCTCCTTGATCTCTGGATTGGAGTGTGTACATATACTTCTAAATTGTCTAAAGGGAAATTTAGAGTTTACTTTTGGAATGCTTAAAGGTAATTTGTTCTGATAAAGGTGAAATGGGGAGAATGTAAGTCCAAGAGATAGTATCAACTTAATGTAACTAAATGGTGACATGTTACTTTTCAACCTAAACCTATTCTGATAAATATTTGTCAAACATATACTATTATATGAAAACCATAAATATTACATTTATTAAAGAATACTTATCATTTGGAGATAAATGTTGAAATTTGTAAGATAAAATGATAGGATGCCTGGATTTACTTCAAAATACTGTAGAAGGAAGAAGTTTGATGGGAGTAGGGATAGGAGAGAACTGGCCATTAGCTGGTGGTTATTTGGACTAGGGTAATAGCAGCATGGTGGTTTAATAGACGGTTATTTGCTTTTGGTATCTTCAAATTTTTCCACAATAAACAGTAAAATATTAATACTACTAATAATTAAAGTTGCATATGAAACCCACTGTTCATGCCCAAATTTTAAAAAATAGCTATATTCTAAACTTCTTGGTAAGTTAGTTATTGGAAACTAGACCACATTTTTCATTTAATGCCATGTTTTATATACACAATGATTAGAAACCTGAACCAATCCACAAAAACCTAAAACATTTTATTTTACATTTACTAATCACTATGGTTTAACTCAGTTATGAATTTAAAAACCTTTTGTGGGCTAGTCTGGACATCTAACAACCCCATATATGGTTACTTTGGTGCAATGATATATTCCACAGAACTAAGAACGAAAAACACTTAGCGGTACCACATCCATGTTTTCCAAACTATCACTGTAGAGTCTGGCCCCATGAACACACAATACAATGTATCATCTAATTCAGCACTATCCCTGAATGAAGAGGACAGTATTATGAATTACCAGACAATGCACATAAACTGTGACCATCCCAAGCAAAGCAGGGCACGGTTGCATATCTATGAGATAAATCCTTATACGTCCTTTTGCTAAAACAGTTTATGTGTCTTAGAAACATTTTGCTAGTTTCACACTATTTAAAAAATAAAAAAATATAACTATAATTTATTCATTAATTATATAATTATAATTTATTTATTTACACAATTATAAATTGATCTTTTAAACCACAAACTATAGAATATTATAGACTTTTCCTTCCTTTCTTATAAGAATTCTTCTTACAGATTATATATGGTAGGTAAAATAATCCTACAGGTTCTGGGAAATTTTCTGTATTTTAGTCAAATTAAAAATTGTTTACAGGAGAGTCTAATTTCATGTTTTTATTACTTTGAAATAATGACCTGTCTTAATACCTGCTTGAAAGAATCTCAGTTATCATGGCAAGGACTAACCAAGTCAAAAAAAAAAATTAAATTGCAAAACATACAATGCCTGTGTTAGTCAAAAAAGTTCAGGTTGCACTATGATAACAAATCTGAAATAATGACATAGAATTATTTTTTTCAGTATTTAGAATATTTTACTTCACTCTATTTCACTTCCACTTAGCTCCATTGGGGACTTCCTTTGTGGCTCAGCTGGGAAAGAATATGCCTACAATGCAGTTCGATCCCTGGGTTGGGAAGATCCCCTGGAGAAGGGAAAGGCTACTCATTCCAGTATTCTGGCCTGGGGAATATATGCAATCCATGGGGTTGCAAAGAGTAGGACACGACTGAGCATCTTTCAGTTCAACTTCACTTCAGTTAGCTCCTTTGAAATCAATCTTGGAAATCCAGGCTGTTTCTACCCTGGGGCTCTGCTATCTCAGTACATGTTCCCACTGCAACTATGATGGGAAGAATAAGGAGAAGGTGCATGTGACTCCTCAGAGCTCTTTCAGAAGTGATTGATGACTTCTGATCACATTTCGTTGGCAGAACTTGTCACATTGTGCCACCTAACTTCTAAGGGGTTAGGGAACCTAATCTTTCTTTGTACTCAAGAAGAGGAAAAAGAAACAGGATTTTCTAGTGAACAGAAGTGAATCTTTCAGAAAGACATAGGAGATTTTTACACTAAATAAGTAGCTATTTCTATACTGTATCTACTAAAAGTAATACAGTAACATTTGTGAGAATGTTATGTTCACTGCCCTTCAACTTGGCATCATGATGGCCAAAATACCACAAATGAAATAAATAATTTTCACAGAAAAAGCTGTGCACAAATGTCTTTAGGAGCCATCTCTGATAGCTAGTAAACAAGGATTCCTGAAGTAATTCTAAACAACATGTCTCTAGTTATTTAATCTATCTTTCCATGTTCTACATGGAAATAAACAAAAAGATCATCCTGGGGGAGGGGGAGGGGAATAATGACTCTCTACATTTTGAAAAAGAATACCCCTCAATCTCTTTGGGTGAAACATTTCAAACAGTCCCTTAGCATTTGTTCATGATAAACTTGTTCTGAAGGAAAAAAATAGATTTTGCAATATATGATTTGCTACATTAAATCCATTCAATTAAAATGACAGAGGACTAATGTGAGGGGAAAGTATTTAAAGATCTAAAGATATAATTATTAGAGAATTTTGGGTAATGACTTAGATGGAAAGATAACTGCTTCCCATACATTCAGTGGTAATGTGAATTATTATTGAGTAATAATTAAAAGACTTAATCTATCATTTATGCAGAAGAGATGGTGAATTCACCATCTTTAAGGCTGTCATTTTAGAATTTTCTCTGGTATTTATAATGTAATACAGGCAAACCACTTAAATTCTTTGCTAGTTTTATAATTTTCCTTATTGATGAAAATCATATTCTAGTTTCCATAATGCATTAGAAAAGACTGTATCTAGCAGATAAAGTTGAGCTAATGAAGTAGAAACCTGAATTTAAAGTTAAATTGCTTTTTTAAATTCTCTTTTCCTTTATTCTAAGGACTTCACAATTGGGAGTCCACAAAACTTAAAATGCCTGTGGCCCACAACTGCTTCCTAAGTAACTAGCTTCAGGCAATGCTTTTCACATTATCCAAGTCTCGGCCACATTACCCGGGCCTGAAGAGCAGGAACTAGGTCAAGGAAAAGAAGACTATGTATACAGGTAATAATGAAATTTATCACCCTAATTGGAACCATCCTGGGAATAAAATAGGGAGCTATTACTAATTTCACCTAGAAAATGGGCCAAAACTTTCATCTTTTACCTTGACCACTTTATGGACAAAACTGTCCTCAGTGTAATCCAACTGGCTTTAAGGAAGCTTAAAGACCGCTTATAAGGGGTGCTCTGTTGTAAAATGACAAAATAAAAAGAAGGGAGTAAGAAACTTAATGTCCTTTATTCAAGGGAAAACAATCCATGGATTGGGGAAGTACATTGCCTCAGAAAAGCTCTGTTCCTAAAGGATTTGGAGCAAGAGCAAGTTTTACATGTTGTATAGAGTTAAAGAAGAGACAACAAAGAAACAAGGAATGCTTACCTAGGAGGCTGAGAATCTCCTTAAAAGGTTAGCAGGTCTGACTTTATAGGGTAAGGTAAGCGAGCTAAAGCTGAGCTGGAGAATTGTAATGATGCATGTTAGGTTTTCTAGACTGACTTAGGTTTAGATTTGTGATATGGGCTGGGCCACTAGGACAACTTTCAACTTCTTCATTATGTAAGTGAGTGAGTGAAGTCGCTCAGTCGTGTCCGATTCTTTGCGACCCCGTGGACTGTAATCTACCAGGCTCCTCCGTCCATGGGATTTTCCAGGCAAGAATACTGGAGTGGGTTGCCATTTCCTTCTCCNAGCATCAGTCCTTCCAATGAACATTCAGGACTGATTTCCTTTAAGATGGACTGGCTGGATCTCCTTTCTGTCCAAGGACAGTGTATAATGTGAGGATATTGGGACCCAACAGACGGTCACTCAGGAGCACCCACTGCACAGAAGTGGCTCCTGGCAGTCCCAGCAGCAGTCATGGGCTCTGTCAGCCATAGCAGTGAGTGGGTGTGGGCTCTAGTGGACCTTGGTGGGTCTGGCAGTGGAGGTCAAGGGTGGCCCCAGTGGCTCTGTCTCCACAAGAATCACAGCCAGTGCTCCTGGCTCTGGCTATACCACCTTGTGAGAACTAACCTCTAGGTTATCTCTACTTCCCTTCGGTTCCTTCTGCTCTTCCAACCTTCTCATTACTGGTTCCTTTCATTAAGTCCCTCCATTTGAAACACCTGGTATGGCTTCTGCATGACCAACCCCGGCCCTACCTTCAGGGTCTGCAGCCAGCCCCTGTATCCCATGGGCCCACCTGCCTCACTTCAGCACAGCGCCCTGTGGCTTGGCCTGACTTCACCTGGGAGGAGGCTAGCCCATCACCCCGACCTCCTGCCACCTAGCAGATGCACAATGACTTTTTTAAAAGGCACAAATTTTTACCAGTTGATATTTTCAACATGACCTGAACCCTAACACTTCAGAATCATCAAAGTAGAGCTTCCAAGACTGCAGGGTGTATAAGGAGAGAGACAGAGAGAAAGATGAGAGTATTAGGACATGACAACCAATGCCTCCTCTGGATGGGGGGGCCAAATCTTTAAGGTCATCCAATGTCAGAGCCAGCAGGGGCAACCAGACCACCAGCTCCTGCCCCTCCTGGTTCTGAGCTCTGGAGACAAGCACACAGGGGTGAGGTGAGTGCCCAAGATCACAGGTCAGGCTGTGCCTGCTGGGACAAGAACTCAAGCTCTGAACATCCTGAGGCTGGTGTAGAAGCAGCCCAGGCAGCATCTTGCATCGTGACACATAATACGCAGTTCTTATTTGTGGTGTGATGCCTACTTCTATTTCAATAACTAGCAAGGGGAAGATGAAATTGCCATCCAGAAAATAAGAGAACAGCTCCTGAAGTAAGACACACCTCCCCCCACCATCACCCTAAACTCCCTGCCAGCACTTAAGCTCAACACCAGGGTAATTAAATTTTACATAGTTTTTCTTTTTTAACACTTCAATAAATATCGCCTGTGAAAATCAATTGGCATTTTCTGTACTTAATGCATAATGGCTGGTCTTATAAATTTAAATTATCCCTATAAATCTAAATTAAATGCCCAGGTTTCAATGTATTTAGGACACTTAATTAATAAGGTGCTAGCACTAGACCACTGCTAATCTGTTTACTTGAAGTGAGCTTTCATTTTTAAAGCCTATATTTCTCTGCAGTGTGTGGGTGGGAGGAAGAAGGGAGCCCAGGGTCCCTGGGCAGCTTGCTGGCCGCCGTGGGCACTGCCCATCTTTATGGCACCCTCCAGAGTTGCCTGGGCCTCCCTGTATTTGGCCTCCACCCTCCCCTGGGTCACCTCCATCCTGGTGCCCAAGGAGAAGGTGGCCAGAGTGTCCTGAAGGTTGGAGGAACCCCTGATGGGCTCAACTACTAATGCCCTGTGTGGTCATGGAGGAGTTGCTTACCCTCTTGGTGGGGCCTCTTGCATAATAAGGAAGGGCCTTTGCAGCAGCTGTGGGGAGGGAGCTGTGGAGAGGTTGGTCCAGAACCTAACAGCAGTGTGGCCGTGGGCAAGCGACTCAGCCTTTTCGCCTTCTGTACACTGGGGACGGTGACCCAGCTGGCACAGCTGTGATGAGCCTGCGACAAGGTGGTGAGTGTGATGTGCTCAGTTGACACCCCTGCCAGCGTCAGCTGTCATCATTCTCCCACGGGTCCATCTCTCTGGTAGCTTTTTCAATGGTTATCAGACTCTGATGAAAAGACTTAGAGGAAGTGATAACGAAAGCCAGAGGACCTGGAGGGCTAAGCCACCAGCAGTCAGTGACTGTGCCTCTCTCTGGGTCTCACGCCCTTTCCCTCCCTCTCGGGTTCAGGACGTGCCACCTGTTTGCACTTTGGACAGCCCAAGGTCCCGGGCTAGGAGCGGCGGTTTCTCTGAGTACCCAGGAAGAGGAAGCACACATCTGGAGAGGATCACGGCCCCAGGAAAGCCCCCACCTCCAACTCTGGGCAGAAAGCCGAGGTCTGAGACAGACGGTCATCAGGGATGGGAGAGGAGAGTGGAGTCTTGGCACCCAAACACCCAGAACCTCCCTGGGAGTCAGGCCTGTGTCCCCACCCCTCCCAGAGGAAGTACGTCTGCAGGAAGCTCCCAGAAAACAGCGCGGCAGTAGGCCTGGGAAGAGTCTGCTTACTCTGCCTGGGGGGCGGGAAGCTAAAGGGCCTTCCTTGGCCCCCTTGTGACCTGGCTCCAGCTGGAGCCTAGAGAGGAGGCCTGACGTGTGGACTGCGCTGTCATCTGGGGATGCCCAAGGCTCCTGGGAGGGCTGGGGGATGAGCCTGGGAGCTCTCTGGTGGCCCCACTGACAGGTCAAGGAGCCTGTGTGCAAGTCACGCTGAGACCAGTGAGAAGCAGACAGGCCATTCGAGATGAGCAGCCTCAGGGGGACTGGTCTCAACGTGCTTCTCCTGTGTTTACCCCGTGTTTATCCCGGTCACAGGGCGCCACACGGGCTGCAGATCTAGTCAAGACCCACCACCCCTTCTGCCCCATCTCTGGAATCACCAAGTCCTCTCTCCTCTGCCCCCTCCCAGGGTTCTCCCAGGGAAGTGAAGTGAAGTTGC
Source organism: Neotragus pygmaeus (assembly GCA_006410875.1). NCBI lineage: Eukaryota > Metazoa > Chordata > Mammalia > Artiodactyla > Bovidae > Neotragus > Neotragus pygmaeus. The sequence continues at coordinate 706,672 of SJYV01056332.1, forward strand.
TCAGTCGTGTCCGACTCTTTGCAACCCCGTGGATTGTAGCCCACCAGGCTCAACCGTCCACGGGATTTTCCAGGCAAGAGTACTGGAGTGGGTTGCCATTTCCTTCTCCAGGGGATCTTCCTGACCCAGGGATTGAACCTGGGTCTCTCACCTTGCAGGCAAACGCTTTAACCTCTGAGCCAGCAGGGAAGCCCCAATTCACCCTGTTTCTCTCATGAGAAGTCTAAATAAATGAGGCCAAAAATAAGAAGCAGGTAGCAACTTTTAGGGGGCTCAGTGTTGACACGAAGCTAAAAGAACTGTTGTTGTTGTTCAGTTGCTAAATTGTGTCCGACTTTTTGTAACACCGAGGACTGCAGCACACCAGGAACTGTTTCCAGGAGTTTGCTCAAATTCATGTCCATTGAGTCAGTGATGCTATCCAACAATCTCAGAACTGTTGGGTCCTAGAAAACTATCTGAATCCTGCAGGAGGCAGTCATTGTTCCACTCTTCCATGAGGCTGCAATACTTTGAATGTTGGCAGCATCTAGCAGCTTCCTTTCTGGGCTAAACTCACTTGCCTGGTTATCCTTATCATGAACTCCCATCACTTAGTGTGACCTGACATCATCTCCTCCTTAAAACATTAATACACAGAATAATGCAGCCTACCATGCTAATGATATTCTGAATAAATTTAAATGGTCATGTAAGCTTGTTTATTTGAATATTATGCAGTTAAAGTTCCCAAGACCCAAGCAAGTCATTATGACTGTTTGGACTAACCAATAGTTCCACAATGTCCTGAAAATAGGACATGAAGTGAAAATAAATTGAGAGGCTGAAGAAGAATTTCAAAATATAAACTATGATAAGATGGAATTATCTTGAAAGCTTTGTAAATAATCCAAATATGTACTTAAATACTGGACTGAAAATTAAAACAAAGATTTGATCTACTGCCATCTAGTGGATATTTTATTTATATTTATTTATAGCAGTTGACGAAAGCAAAAACAAAAATGAAAACACATTGTCAGTCTGATTTCAAAACCTAAGGAGCCTAAAAGATTACCTGTGGCCTAAAAGATTACCAGTGGCTTCAGCCTCATGGAGTTCTGAGTCTTCACCAGCGCACCCTGAGCACCACATGAAGTGTAAGAGATAAAAGGTTATGGCTCTAAGATCCCACCTCTAGTCCAACCACAGGGGTACACTTTCATCTGTTCTATATTTTGAGTTTCTAATTGAATTTCACTTGAAGAAAGGATTTCACTTCTAAAAAGGAAAAGTGATGGTGAAAGACCTCACCTGGTCTCCTGTCCATCATTGTATAAATGGATATGCCATTGTTTTCTAATGTCACACAGTTAGTAGCATAGCTAGCAACAGAACCGAGATGTTTTGATTCCTGTTCTCCTACAGAGAATTTTGGGTTAACTTCAAGACCAACAGACTTCAAGTTCAGTGCTCTTTTTCCAAGACACACAGAGTTTATTTCATTTTTAAAAATAGAGTATTTTCTTGATCTTCATTTAAAATCATTTGACTCCACTATCTTGCTTGTACCATTAGCAACCTGAGAGTGGACAGGTTTATTTTGAATCTCAGAATAAATTAGTGCAAATGAAATCATGGCTGTAAATTATATACTATGAATAAGTAGCTTCTATGGGCTATTGCCTTTCTTCTCCCTTAACTTCATCTAATTTTAGAGATGACAGAGACATTACAAATCATTCAATAAAGCTATCTTTAAAAAGATTATGTCAGGTTTTATAAAACATAAAGTGATTAACCCTTCCCAGGTGCAGAGAAGTCACACTATTTGTTCCACGTTAGTTAGTTTCTCTGCTCTCCTGATCTGCTATCCAGCAATAGTATCAAAGAATGAGAGAGTAAAAGGAAACAGGTTTATGGGAGAGATGGTTGTTACTGTTTGTCTATGATGGGTGAAAATTGGGGATTTCTGAGTGCTAGAAGGAAGGAGTTGGTTGAAAGGGAGGTGATATGTAAGAAGATTTAAGAGAATATGTATCATTCAAAATGCATGCGGAGAGAAGAGACGCTGTCCAGAAATAGTGTCCACATCTGTAATAGCATTATTACTCTGATATATCTCCAACGAATTTGCCACAAAATAAATATTTTTATCAAACACATTACGTCCATGCATGCTCAATCACTAAGTCGTGTCCAACTCTTTACAACCCCATGGACTGTATGTAGCCCACCAGGCTCCTCTGTCCATGGAGTGGGTTGCCATTTCCTTCTCAACAAATACATTGATGTAGTTATATTAACTTCTACATTTATCCTATATCATCTCATTATAATTTGTAATTCAAAAATCCAGGGTTTTCCTACATCTATCTTATGATCTACTTCTTCCTTTATTTTTAGTCCAAATGTACATCCGTTCCATGATACCACATAATATCATGCATCATTTAGCATTTGAAAAAATTTATAAAACCATTCATTATTCAAATGATGTATATATATTTTTAAATAGTTTTGTAACCACAGTAACTTATGTACAATAATTTAACAAGACATTTTTTCTATATCCTTCTTGAATTTTTCAAGTTTATAATTTTACTTTTATAATCAGAAATATATATTTAAACAAAAAATATATTACTGTTAAAATCAGAATTTTTAAAAAAAGCAAAACAACTAGTTTTTTTCTGAGTCTACTGCAGACTATTCTGTGAACTTGGGCAAATCAAATATCATTTCCTGGCCATACTTCTTATGCCCATATGAAAAATAAGGAAATTAAACTAGATCATCTTAAGTCTATTTCAAACACTAAATAGCTCAGATTTTATTATATGATTGCTCTCATTTTGAATAAGTATTGTTGTCATATAAACTGCTGATTATTTCTTTTATTCCCATAATGTAAGTCAATAAAATTTTTAAATATTCGTGGGCTTTATGAAGAACCAAACAAGAGAACTTGCTTTCTCTAAACAGAAATCATTTGAAAAGCTCCAGGATGCAATTTAAAAAATGAATTATATGCAATTGGTAGAAAATGACAATAGCCTATCTTTCTCAATAAGGGGAGAGGAAAATTTTCAAAGACAAATGAAATAATAAATTAGCCATGTACATTTACATGTTGGTTACAACATGCAAGATATCAAGACTAGCAGGAATTTGGTTTTCTGTGCCTCTTCTTTATTAAGTTATAATATAAAAATCACAGGCAACTGGCACCATCAACTTCAGGAGGGCCTAAGGTGTCAGGTAAACTATTGATTAAAAGAAAGAATATGCCCAGTAGGAATTCACTGTATAAAGTTAGCCTATATCAAGCACCCATCTTACTAAGAATAGACTGGGTTTAAAAATAGACTTCTTTTTATCTAAGTGATTTGTATAAGAGAGCAGAATTTCATCACATAACGTATATTATTACCCTATAAAGGACCTTAAGAACAAAAATTTCATGAAAACATGGGACTTTGCTTTACTGCTATGTTCTTCTGGCTGATGGCAGGTTGGCACATACACAGTACTTAGCCAATACTTGTCAAAAGAATTAACATCCTGGACTCCTTCCTGGTCTTGGTGTAGACCAGAGTACTAACGACATTTGATGTTCAAGTGAGAGAATTTAATTCATTTATTACTCATTGAGTGTCTAACACATGTCAACAAAATTATCTGTTACTATTGAAACCACACTTTCAAAACCTAAACTCTGTTTGCGTGATGAGCAGAGTACAAATAACCCTATGAAGGTAACAAAATATGGTCTTTAAAATATAAATTTGGCAAAAAATGCAGGAGTTACCCTTATATTATGGGNCTGTTACTATTGAAACCACACTTTCAAAACCTAAACTCTGTTTGCGTGATGAGCAGAGTACAAATAACCCTATGAAGGTAACAAAATATGGTCTTTAAAATATAAATTTGGCAAAAAATGCAGGAGTTACCCTTATATTATGGGCTTCCCTGGTGACTCAGATGGTAAAGAATCTGCCTGCAATGCAGGAGACCTGGGTTCGATCCCTGGGTTGGGAAGATCCCCTGGAGGAGGGCATGGCAACTCACTCCAGTATTCTTGCCTGAAGAATCCCCATGGACAGAGGAGCCTGGCGGGCTACAGTCCATGGGGTCGCAAAGAGTCAGACATGACCAAGCACAGCACAGCACACCTTTATATTATAGAAGGTCCACATAATTCCTCATCTAAAATGGGTTATTATGGAAATGAAAGCACACATCTTTAGTAATTACCCAGGATATCAGACATTAACTTGAAGTGTCCCTGGGGAAATAGTATGTAGGGTCTCTTTCATAGACACCATGCTAAAGTCTATATCTTGGAGAAGGCAATGGCACCCAACTCCAGTACTCTTGCCTGGAAAATCGCATGGATGGAGGAGCCTGGTGGGCTGCAGTCCATGGGGTCGCTAAGAGTTGGACACAACTGAGCGACTTCACTTTCACTTTTCATTTTTATGCATTGGAGAAGGAAATGACAACCCACTCCAGTGTTCTTGCCTGGAGAATTCTAGGGCCAGGGGAGCCTGGTGGGCTACTGTCTATGGGGTCGCACAGATTCGGACACAACTGAGGCGACTTAGCAGCAGCAGCAAAGTCTAGATCTAGTGGAAATACATGTTTCTACAGTGGTAATAACCCTGGTCAGATTATTAAATAACAAAGGTAAAAAATCATTTTGACATTTTGAAGAATCTGAGACCATCACTGCAGGGAAGTAACTGGTAAAATTTAACTCCAGAGAAAAATGAACAGCTTTTAAGAACTGAAAAGCCAAACAGATTGTAATGCACAATGACAGTGACGTTCAAGACTATGATGCCTAATAAGATGTTAGTTAATTGCTGTTTAAAAGAAAAATGGGAGCAGAGATTATTAAAAGACAACCCTACCATAATACACTCTCAAACAATATGCAATTTCTTTGCTCTTCCTATCTTTTAACCAATAATTATACCTATGAAATATCATGACAAAGTTCCATCACCATCATCATTATTGACCCCATGAGAAAACATGCACAGAGCTTGAAGTAAATAGTTACAAACCTTATAAATGAGATGAAATCATAAAACTGGCACATAAGAGTTCAAATATGATATTGACAGATACAGGGATATTATTTCTGCACCTTAATGATACTTCTGACAATTAATTGCATCTCAAAATTTGTATGCCTTTGAACATCCCTCTGCCTTAATCATCAGAGATCCTTTCTGATTCTTTTATCTATTCAATTACATTAAGCCCTTGAGAGTAGGGAGAAAGACATCTTGTATCTCTTTTAAAAATGCAACTATTTTTAGTTTCAATCATACCTAAGTTAAGATTTATAAAGTGATAGTCGCTCAGTCGTGTCTGGACTCTTTGCAACCCCATGGATTGTAGCCTACCAGGCTCTTCCATCCATGGGATTTTCCAGGCAAGAATACTGGAATGAGTTGCCATTTCCTTCTCCAGGAGATCTTCTCGACCCAGGGATTGAACCCAGGTCTCCCACATTGTAGGCAGATGCTTTACCGTCTGAGCCACCAGGGAAAATATGATGTAATTAAATTGCACTCACAATCCCCTCAAATCAGTCAAATTAGTGGATATTTTGATTGGANTCTTCTCGACCCAGGGATTGAACCCAGGTCTCCCACATTGTAGGCAGATGCTTTACCGTCTGAGCCACCAGGGAAAATATGATGTAATTAAATTGCACTCACAATCCCCTCAAATCAGTCAAATTAGTGGATATTTTGATTGGAAGTGCAAATAGAAGCAATCTTATTCTCTAGTCTATAGAACACATAATACTAGAAGTTTCCTTAGAAATGAATTTATTGAAATCATATTGCTCTTATTGACATTTAAGCATGCACTTGAACAGGCTTTGCAATGCCCACAGAAGAGAGAGAAAACCTAACATTATTCTGCAGGTCTTCTTACTTCACCTGCATAATTATCTTTCTTTGGTAGTCATTATAACCATCCTTATCTTATAATAAGAAAAGTGAGGCTTCTAATCCAGGCCTTCTGCTTACAATATATGTCTTTCTTCCTGAGAATAACAGAGATTGCTATAGGAAAGTGCATCTCAATTTTCTGACTCATGGGCATTAGATGCTTGAACTGTTGGGTTAAGTTTCTGTACAGAATGCCATTGATTAGAAACCTATCACTGGTCATTCTAGGGCATCACAGAATCTGAAAAAAAATCAAAATAAGTGTTTTTATGCATTTTTACATATGTCTTAGAATTTTTTTTGACAAATCCAACCCACAAGAAAGGAAAAAGTAGAATAAATGAATTACATAATATTAGTTGCCTGGATTTTTTAAATTATACAAATTTTATTAAAATATTACACAACTTTTAGAAACTGTTTAATCAAACCAATATTTGACGGGATAAGACTGATAATTATAGCAATAATTTGACAACTTATTCAATAAAAGGAAAAGCTGATCGAATTGGTTTAGTAGAATCAGTAAACAAAATTATATACATAAGCTGGGACATATCTTGGTTAAACTGTATTGTATTACTATTTACGTAAATATATAAATACACACACATACACACCTGGCTTCTCAGGTGGTGCTAATGTTAAAGAACCCACCTACCGAAGCAGGACATGTAAGAAGCTGGTTTGATGCCTGGATTGGGAAGATCTCCTGGAGTAAGAAACGGCAACCTGCTCCAGTATTTTTACCTGGAAAATTCCATGAAGAGAGGGGGCTGGTGGGTGACAGCTCACCGAGCTGCAAAGAGTCAGACATGACTGACAACACACCTACATATTCATTCACTCACTTATTCACACTCCCCAACTATATTCTGCACTTTGAAAAACAGAAACCGGGAGTTTGCCCATCTTTATATCACCATCTTTTGCAAAAATGCACAGAATCCTCACAACCTTTATCATCCATATAAATGAGAAAACCGAGGCACAGAGAAGTTACAAAACTTGTAGCATATGGTTATAAGGTTATATATGTAGTGAGAATGGGAGTCTAGATTCAGAACTAGGCGTTTGACCGTAGATTCAAGTTCTCCTAACCACTTCTAAACCGCCCCACAAAGTTAAGTGATAATTAAGTTTTTAATTGTTTTTAATTAATGGACATAGGTTCCCTTATTATTAGCTCTGCTTTTCATTGTGTTAAAGGAAACATCCTGAAAGTAATCACCTTAAATACTTTGCTTAAATACTTTTCTGGGCAGATTCAGAAAGCAATGAGAGAAACTACTACACTGACCTTAATTCTTGCCCACAAATAGAAAACTGTTAGTAACATTAAAATAAAGAAACCTTGTGAAGAAAAAATAATTATCAAGCTCTAACTGTAGAGGAGGATAATGCAGGGCATAGGAAATCACAATATGCCCCTGAAAACTGCTAATGAGCCTTAAACCACATCAATGGGCCTAGTGTCTTCATAACACAGATTTAGCCCTGCTTCTGCCTACATTCATTGTACTTTCCAAGGAGCAGTCTCTTAAATTCTAGGTGTCAGAATTATAGAACGACAGATAAAATTGAATAAACTCAAATGCAAATCATAGGGCTCAAAACTGTTGCTTTTCTAGGTTTTTTGGGTTTTTTTGATGAGATGCTACCACACATTAAGCAACAAGAGTAAACACTCAAACTCTAGTTTTATAGTCATACATATAGACTTCCAAATGAACATTCATAACAGTACTGAACTAGAGTTCAAGAGGATAGATTTATTGTCTGTACAGTCTCTAGCACATGCTAAGTATATGACATGTTTGAGGAAGAAACAGNAGAAAAGTGAGGCTTCTAATCCAGGCCTTCTGCTTACAATATATGTCTTTCTTCCTGAGAATAACAGAGATTGCTATAGGAAAGTGCATCTCAATTTTCTGACTCATGGGCATTAGATGCTTGAACTGTTGGGTTAAGTTTCTGTACAGAATGCCATTGATTAGAAACCTATCACTGGTCATTCTAGGGCATCACAGAATCTGAAAAAAAATCAAAATAAGTGTTTTTATGCATTTTTACATATGTCTTAGAATTTTTTTTGACAAATCCAACCCACAAGAAAGGAAAAAGTAGAATAAATGAATTACATAATATTAGTTGCCTGGATTTTTTAAATTATACAAATTTTATTAAAATATTACACAACTTTTAGAAACTGTTTAATCAAACCAATATTTGACGGGATAAGACTGATAATTATAGCAATAATTTAACAACTTATTCAATAAAAGGAAAAGCTGATCGAATTGGTTTAGTAGAATCAGTAAACAAAATTATATACATAAGCTGGGACATATCTTGGTTAAACTGTATTGTATTACTATTTACGTAAATATATAAATACACACACATACACACCTGGCTTCTCAGGTGGTGCTAATGTTAAAGAACCCACCTACCGAAGCAGGACATGTAAGAAGCTGGTTTGATGCCTGGATTGGGAAGATCTCCTGGAGTAAGAAACGGCAACCTGCTCCAGTATTTTTACCTGGAAAATTCCATGAAGAGAGGGGGCTGGTGGGTGACAGCTCACCGAGCTGCAAAGAGTCAGACATGACTGACAACACACCTACATATTCATTCACTCACTTATTCACACTCCCCAACTATATTCTGCACTTTGAAAAACAGAAACCGGGAGTTTGCCCATCTTTATATCACCATCTTTTGCAAAAATGCACAGAATCCTCACAACCTTTATCATCCATATAAATGAGAAAACCGAGGCACAGAGAAGTTACATAACTTGTAGCATATGGTTATAAGGTTATATATGTAGTGAGAATGGGAGTCTAGATTCAGAACTAGGCGTTTGACCGTAGATTCAAGTTCTCCTAACCACTTCTAAACCGCCCCACAAAGTTAAGTGATAATTAAGTTTTTAATTGTTTTTAATTAATGGACATAGGTTCCCTTATTATTAGCTCTGCTTTTCATTGTGTTAAAGGAAACATCCTGAAAGTAATCACCTTAAATACTTTGCTTAAATACTTTTCTGGGCAGATTCAGAAAGCAATGAGAGAAACTACTACACTGACCTTAATTCTTGCCCACAAATAGAAAACTGTTAGTAACATTAAAATAAAGAAACCTTGTGAAGAAAAAATAATTATCAAGCTCTAACTGTAGAGGAGGATAATGCAGGGCATAGGAAATCACAATATGCCCCTGAAAACTGCTAATGAGCCTTAAACCACATCAATGGGCCTAGTGTCTTCATAACACAGATTTAGCCCTGCTTCTGCCTACATTCATTGTACTTTCCAAGGAGCAGTCTCTTAAATTCTAGGTGTCAGAATTATAGAACGACAGATAAAATTGAATAAACTCAAATGCAAATCATAGGGCTCAAAACTGTTGCTTTTCTAGGTTTTTTGGGTTTTTTTGATGAGATGCTACCACACATTAAGCAACAAGAGTAAACACTCAAACTCTAGTTTTATAGTCATACATATAGACTTCCAAATGAACATTCATAACAGTACTGAACTAGAGTTCAAGAGGATAGATTTATTGTCTGTACAGTCTCTAGCACATGCTAAGTATATGACATGTTTGAGGAAGAAACAGTACGAAAATTGAAGGAGAAACTGGACAATAATTCACTCTGAAAAGGAAGACATTAACCATACTTCTGTTTCCCTTTTGTTTTCCCCATATTAAACTTATTCTGCAAATTTGACAACTTGTTGACTAGGTCACTTGTCCTGACCATGAAGTAAAAGCTAGAAAATCTAGTATTAGCCACAAGATTTATCAATAAATAGTGGCTCAAATGTAAAGAATCTGCCTGCAACACAAGAGACCCAGGTTCAATCCCTGGGTCAGGAAGCTCCCTGACAGAAGGGAATGGCTACACACTCCAGTATTCTTACCTGAAGAATTCCATGGACAGAAGAGCCTGGCGGGCTACACTCCATGGGGTAGCAAACAATCGAGCTCAACTGAGCAACTGACTGCAAGGAGATCCAACCAGTGCATTCTGAGGGAGATCAGACCTGGGATTTCTTTGCAAGGAATGATGCTANTCCATGGACAGAAGAGCCTGGCGGGCTACACTCCATGGGGTAGCAAACAATCGAGCTCAACTGAGCAACTGACTGCAAGGAGATCCAACCAGTGCATTCTGAGGGAGATCAGACCTGGGATTTCTTTGCAAGGAATGATGCTAAAGCTGAGACTCCAGTACTTTGGCCACCTCATGTGAAGAGTTGACTCATTGGAAAAGATTCTGATGCTGGTAGGGATTGGGGGCAGGAGGAGAAGGGGATGACAGAGGATGAGATGGCTGGATGGCATCACTGACTCGATGGACGTGAGTCTGAGTGAACTCCGGGAGTTGGTGATGGTCAGGGAGGCCCGGCGTGCTGCGATTCATGGGGTCGCAAAGAGTCGCACACAACCGAGCGACTGAACTGAATTGAACTGAAGAGATCCTCTTTCTCAGCATCCCATGGATTGCAGTGGGTTATAAACAGATGCTTCTAATGAGGATTAAGAAAGCTGAAATGCCTTAAGTGTCAGGATAGTTAGGATCCAGTGAGACTGTTAAGTGACATTCTGCAATTGTCAAATCAATTAGCATTAATTTTCTCATAAAATAGGTGACATATTTAATAACAAATATAGCTAGAGAAAAGAGGAAATGGTAATATTTAGTCTAATAATATTTTTTAGTGATTCACACTGACAAAGACATTTTAATAACATCATGACCTTACATTCATCTAGTACTTTACTGTTGCAAAATTGCTTTTGCATGTATTACCTTAAGTAATCTGAATTGTTATATAAATAGAAAAATATAAGGAACATATTAATCTAGATATTATAGCTAGGGAAGTAGCTTTCAAAGTGATTTATAAAATACTAAAGTAAACCTANTCATCTAGTACTTTACTGTTGCAAAATTGCTTTTGCATGTATTACCTTAAGTAATCTGAATTGTTATATAAATAGAAAAATATAAGGAACATATTAATCTAGATATTATAGCTAGGGAAGTAGCTTTCAAAGTGAGTTATAAAATACTAAAGTAAACCTATGTGTGCATATCTTAAAAAATGAACCAGATAAACTACTTTGATCATAATATAAGAAAAAGCTTTGTATTCCTAGGGCTACACAGCAATAGCACCTGTACTGTTATTCAATTTGGGCTCAGGGGTTTAGAATATGGGCTCTCAAGTCAGAATCTTTGGGCTGAATCCCAGTTTTGCTATGACTTAGTTCATGATTTTGACAAAATAAAGATAATAATACCAAAGGACATGGGTACATATATAACACCCATGTAAGTATCAGCCATTAATCCACATAATTTTGTTCCTCTTCTTGAACCAGCAACCAGTTATAGAACCATGGCATTGCTCATTAATAGTAAGACATTATCATCAATGTTATAAAAATACTCATTATGTTCCTAAATGTATTTGATATTGCTCATGATATTGATTGCTTTAAGGGTTAAGTTTATAAAAGTGCTAGAATATGCAAGTTGTTTTGGCCAGTTTCATTCCTTTGCCATCTTACAAATAAGTGATTCTCAGTCAAAACCTTACGGATTTATCATATAAGCATAGGTCTCAATATTTAGCCTCACTTTGCTGATCAAGAGTTAATTTTGGAACAAGAATCATATGATTATGATATCAAAAAATCTCCAACATGAAGGGAAATGTTTCATCACTTTTGTCTAATTTATCACTATTTTGATAAGTTTAGAAAAGAGCAATATTATTCAGATGCAAATGACTTTTAGTTATGATGTCTCAAACCATGATGCAAAGTAATGTTTTTTTTTCTTTAATTAAGATGTTTTGCATTTACTCAATCACTCTACATGCTGTTAAACATCATATTCTGAATAGAAGAGCTGGAAAGACCTCTACTATTTTTACTGAATTTGAGGAACACTTATTCCCTAAGTGGATATAACCCATCTCTCAGTATTTGTAAGATTCAGAAATCCACTTTTTAATATTGAGTTAGAAGAAATCATTGTTGAGATAACTTGAAACCAGCAGGGAAAAGCAATGAGTTCTAACAGCACAACTCATTGATTAGAAAAAAAAGTTCAGATTGGCCCCACCCAAATCTATACAACCAGTCTTATAATTTAAGATACAATATTTGTGTTAGTTAGATTCAAAACCACTGCAATGTGAACTCTGATATCAGGTTTCCTTTTTTTTTTTTTTTTGTCACAATCAAAACTATTTTAAAGAATTCTAATATGAATGATAATTTATTATAATTGATTATATCATTATAAGGTAGTGGAAAAAATACATTTCAATAAGTCCAGGTTCCTTGCTTTCAACCATAAAATAGGAATCCTATATACACACAGTGAATTCACATAAGTGAATATAATTTATATTAGCAGTGTAAAATTGTATAATCTTATCTGGCTGATTTTGAAAGTAAAGATTATCTGGTGGAGTCGAAGAATAATGAACCAGTCTTTCTGAATTTTTTATAACAGTTTCAGATGTCCTAGAAAATTGAAGAACATACTCTTGGGTAAGATATATTTCCCCTCTAAGACTTTTACAAAATAAGGACATTAGCTGATTTCCAGTACTAAAATTTCTATTTTCCTAGTTGTAAAAAGCAAAAATGTATATATTTTCTTATTTCATTCCTTTCTAATAACATGCACTGAGCACAACTTGCAAACATACTAACAAGAATATCACTGTATGCAAAGAAATTAATTTCCACTTTGCAGTAAGCACAGTAGTCAAAAGTGTAAACTTATATAGATGAGTAGCATAAAATCAACCATATTTTCCCCAAGGTTATCAGATTATATCAAAACACATAGAAATATACTCTTAAAAGATTACTATACCAGCTTATAGATTAAAAATGCATAATATCTCAGTGATAACATTAGGACTCAAGATTCCATATTTCCTGATTTATTACATTTTGTAGAGCATTTCCACATTAATTGCTTACCTCTTCTAAGTAATTAATTCTTTCATATCATTAACAGTTGACTCCATACCGTAATTTGCTTATCCTGGCTCTTTTACAATTAATCTACATCAATTTCATTTATCTTTAAGTTTTAAAACACCAGGCTAAGTCGGCTTAATTCCACACTTGATAAATGAAAAAATTCACAACTCCCAGAGCTGGTTATTTAAGAAAAATAATGCAACAACCATTTACTCTGAGCTTCATAGTAAACGGCCAGTGAAATGAACGACATAAAACTGACAAGGCAAAACTGATATCGGTGGTGTCACGGCAGTGATCGTTGACGACAACAATAATAACTGGAATTTGTAAACCCTCCCTCTACAATTTACAAGGCAGTTTTAACTTATTAATTAGAACATTGATTTAAAACTTAGAAGCACAATATTATCCTTAGAACTAGAGACGGTGGGATGAATTCAACATGTCTCTGGCCCCAAGGGGCTTTCAGTCTAGTGGGAAAGATAGGCTCACACGTGGCCCTATAGCAATGGTGCCTGCCACACACGCAATAATGGAAGCACAAAGAGAATGATGGAAAAGTGAGAGGTTCTGGCCACAATGATTAGAAAAGATTTCACAGAAGAGAGAATGCTTAACCTAGTCCCTGAAGCAAAGAAGGATTCAGATATCTAAAAAAAAGGCAGGGGTGTGTAATGGAGGAGTATTCCATACAACTCTGTGCTGGCAGTGTATTGAATTTTCACAGATAAAGAATAACAGAGATGAACATTATCGGACCAAGGTCAGAACAAGAGAAAGAATCAGAGTCACTCCTTGAACTTTTCACTCCTGGGTCAAATGGTTCCCGCTTTATCACACGGCTTCCTTCCTGATTTAGGGCAAGATTTCTCTGCCCTGACAACCATTTCCACCCTCCATTTATTCTCCCATGCTGCCACACCCTTTGCAGGACGTTGCTAGGATGTCCAAAGAAAAACACAGAGGCAGCCATGTCTTCATAATACACATTACATTTCAGCTTGTGTCTCAAAACCAAATGAACACATTGAGATCTATCTGGAGGTGCCCTTTCCTCACCATTCTCCAACATTTCAAAGGACCGGGAACGGTGTTTTTGCCACATGGCAGGCTCAATAAAGCTGTGGCCCATTCCTCTACACCTTCCATTTTTCTCCTTCAGTTTTGTCAAGTGTTCCCAATTCCAAGAAATCGTAATTCAGAATGTGGGGGAGGTTACAGAGTTTTGGCTCAGAAGGTCGTGCAGATGTTATTCCTTAAGGAAGACGATCATGATCGCCTATGTGAGTAATGGCTGTAAATCGGCTAGAAGCCAAAAGTTCTCTTATAGCAGAATGTATAAACCATTCTCCTACTGAAAGAAGACCCCCAGTAGGATAATATATTATTACACATGATTCAAATTATAGGATCTGCAGCAGGGGAGCTCATGACTGATTCAGAACAGTCGCTCCCTGAATACTGATGATGGGATGATGGAATGCCTCATGAATTAAAAGGGCCGTGGTTTAGTGTCTAAATCCTTCATATGCTTTAAAAAGTGTCTCTGCCTATCACTGTATTCTTTAAGCTTCTTAAACGAGTCATGTAGTGTTATGAAACCCTTGTCGATGTTTTTAAAATTCCATGTCTTTGAATAATTATATTCAAAGTATTCTTTAAGAAAGAAGACAATGAAACTATCTTCTCTGGTAGAAAACTGTATCCCTTTAATGCCAATATGCAATAAAGATATGGCTTAAGAGAAATCGCATTTAAGTGTGACCCAGTTTCCGCTCTTTGGGATTCTCTAAAGCAATCTGAAAATCTTCACATGCCACATGTTCTGGGCTTTTTAAGTTATCTATAGAACAAATAAGTTTCTCTCTGACAAACTAAATATAAATGTACAAGACAAAATTGTGTTTCCAAAGGTTTTCTGCTGATTAAATGTACTCATTCCTAAATATTATTTATCTTGCTCTATTTTGGTTATATAACAAAGCAATAAATTTGCTAAAGGTATTACATTGGGAATGGAGATCAGGCATTTTTGTAGAAACACTAAGGCAGATGTTAAATATTACACATTCTGAAAAACAAATGGCTGTGATATATTCTGAAATAATATGCGAGCTCGTCCCTTAACTTCTTTTCAATTGGTCCTTGCATTCTGTTTTTTCTTGTAAATGGATGCAAATCAGGTGCATTGTGCTAAGATGGGAAGAGAGAGATTTGTCCAGAAATGACCTCAGTTCTATTCATTAATAAAATGACACATTGGCTGAGAGCAGTAAAGAATAAAATATAACAAGAGCGAACTCTCCTCCCTGTAACAGATGCACATAAGCGATTTTTGGATAAAGCACTGTATGCAAAAATGGCCACTGCAGCATAAAATCTGGACACGTTAAAGGAAGCTCTAAGATGCAGATTTCTTGGAAAAATTGCAACTTCCAAGGCAATGTACCCACTTATTCTCCATTACCTTACACAATCCTGAATCCCAACTTGCCAAAAGCATGCTGTTCCTAAGAGGGGAGTGGGGTCAGATAAAATAAATGTTTAATTTTTTCTAAGATTTTTTTTTTTAGAAGAAGGTAATTTGGCAAGGTCAAAACAAAATAGAATTGCACCCAGAATCACTTTCAGTGACAGCAGACACCCATGGAGGGAGAAGAAGAAGGTAGAAGCTATCAGAGAGAATATAGCCACATTTTTGCATAGCGGTTTAAATTATGCCAGCAGAATAATTAATGGAAGGACCTAATACAGGGAAGGGGGGGTTAGAGGAAAGAGGGGAGGCTATGTTAAACAAAGTTCATTACTGCATGATGTAAATGAGTTTCTCACCAGTGATGTCACTGATTGGCTGAGCTGCAGAGCTGGCTTCGAGCATGGCCGGATTGGCTGCTAGCTCTTCTGGTGCCTGCCTGCTTGGGCAGCGGTTGAACCAGATACTTTCTGTCTCTCTTGTTGTCGTTTGAAGCAAATCTTGTTCAGCCCAGCTGTGTCTCCATAGTAGTGGCACCCTAAGAGAGTCTCCCTCCTGCTTCCCACAGCCCGTCTGTGAGGCGGTCGCTGCTGTGAAATACCAGCATTTGGCACCAAGCCCAGACAGCGTTCTCAGATCCATCTATAACACACACATACAAAAAGAAAAATTAAAAAAAAAAGCAGTTCTTTCATCTGAATTGTATCCTAAGGAGGATTAAGAAGGCTTCTATTGCTACTGATTTGTGTCCTTTCAATTTGATGGCTAAAATAGTTTTTGAAACACAGTATCCTCTCATCTGCAGTAGAACAGCATTGGTTCAAATGAGTTAAAAAAAAAAAAAAAATAGGAGGGAACCCCCCTCTCCCATGTTTACCTTGATTACAGGAAAATAATTCTTCATTTCCCTCCTAAGCACCGTAACTGATGTTTATGGTCCCCTCCCAGAATTTTAAACTCTCAGCAGATTTCTAATTATATCCGAGTCATTATTTTCAGGTTAAGACAAGGGGTCTTAATTAGCATTCTCTTTTAGCTATGCGAAATGAGACAGGGCATGAAACAGAAACGATCTATGGAGAGGCAGAGAGAGAGCGAAAGAAAAAAAAATCTGTGCAGCTTTTACAGTTGAGCTGACACCCCTGCCTTCCCCACTCTCCCTCCACCCCCTTGCAAAAAAAGAATGCAGTCATCTGAACTTTACCAGACAATGGAGTACCTACAGGCTCTCCCCTAGACAAGTCCTTTATAACCAGCCAGTGCTATGTGCTGCAGACAGTGGCCAATCGGCAGGCTCCTTTCTGCAGCAGGGACACAATAGGTGCATTGCCCACACTGTCCTCCTAGCCCCTGACAGCAGTTCAGGTTCATTTATTGTACACTGGAAGGCACATATGTCTTTAATAGTCACTGTGAAATTATCAGTGAGGCTGTCTTTATTTCACCATAATTACATCAACCTAATTACTGCGCACAAGCTGCAATAGCACTGTTTGCACAGAGTGGCGCATGGGCATGCAAGCCGGAAAAATATGTATGAACATGCTTGCTTATTTCAATAATAAAATCCTCCAATTATTTCTTTCCCAGAGCTTAATGCTTCTTCTAGAACACTCTAGTAGATATAGTCATCACTTCTTCTTTTCAAAAGAAAAAAAAGTGCAGATACATTCAAGTGTGTGTATGTGTACATGCATACGTGTATAATTTAAACACTATTTTAGCCATTTATAGGGTGGTAAGGTATAGGGGTGGAACCTAGTCAGCAAATAAAAGGTTACTGAGGGTCTAAGGCATGAACACTTATCACTAGGCATTAGAGCGAAATAATAAGTGAATCTGCACTCATCACCGTAGTCACACGTAGAAGCCGATTTATTTGGAGTCCAACTGTCATGATCATTTGCATATGTCGTATTTATGTATTTCCATGTTACATAATTACAGCGTTTTAGGCATCAATGACTCAAAATGCTTGAAAAACAAAAATCTTTGCTTTTCCTCTATTAGTTGAACAGAGGTGGGTACAGTCTGAAGTGGGAAACGCCCGTTATTTTTTTTTTTTATTTTATGCATGTTTCATTTACATATTCATGAACAGAATAGTTGTTATGACAGCTGATTCTGCAGCAGGAGATGAAAAGGCAGGATTCAGCACACAGAGTGTATTCATTTTGAGGGGGAGAGTGGCAGCATATGATGACCAGGAAGAGAAGATATTTGGGGTTTCATTTGGGAGTTACCTCATTATATAATAAAAGATCTGAGTAGACAATCTATCAAAAAATGTANCCCCCCTCTCCCATGTTTACCTTGATTACAGGAAAATAATTCTTCATTTCCCTCCTAAGCACCGTAACTGATGTTTATGGTCCCCTCCCAGAATTTTAAACTCTCAGCAGATTTCTAATTATATCCGAGTCATTATTTTCAGGTTAAGACAAGGGGTCTTAATTAGCATTCTCTTTTAGCTATGCGAAATGAGACAGGGCATGAAACAGAAACGATCTATGGAGAGGCAGAGAGAGAGCGAAAGAAAAAAAAATCTGTGCAGCTTTTACAGTTGAGCTGACACCCCTGCCTTCCCCACTCTCCCTCCACCCCCTTGCAAAAAAAGAATGCAGTCATCTGAACTTTACCAGACAATGGAGTACCTACAGGCTCTCCCCTAGACAAGTCCTTTATAACCAGCCAGTGCTATGTGCTGCAGACAGTGGCCAATCGGCAGGCTCCTTTCTGCAGCAGGGACACAATAGGTGCATTGCCCACACTGTCCTCCTAGCCCCTGACAGCAGTTCAGGTTCATTTATTGTACACTGGAAGGCACATATGTCTTTAATAGTCACTGTGAAATTATCAGTGAGGCTGTCTTTATTTCACCATAATTACATCAACCTAATTACTGCGCACAAGCTGCAATAGCACTGTTTGCACAGAGTGGCGCATGGGCATGCAAGCCGGAAAAATATGTATGAACATGCTTGCTTATTTCAATAATAAAATCCTCCAATTATTTCTTTCCCAGAGCTTAATGCTTCTTCTAGAACACTCTAGTAGATATAGTCATCACTTCTTCTTTTCAAAAGAAAAAAAAGTGCAGATACATTCAAGTGTGTGTATGTGTACATGCATACGTGTATAATTTAAACACTATTTTAGCCATTTATAGGGTGGTAAGGTATAGGGGTGGAACCTAGTCAGCAAATAAAAGGTTACTGAGGGTCTAAGGCATGAACACTTATCACTAGGCATTAGAGCGAAATAATAAGTGAATCTGCACTCATCACCGTAGTCACACGTAGAAGCCGATTTATTTGGAGTCCAACTGTCATGATCATTTGCATATGTCGTATTTATGTATTTCCATGTTACATAATTACAGCGTTTTAGGCATCAATGACTCAAAATGCTTGAAAAACAAAAATCTTTGCTTTTCCTCTATTAGTTGAACAGAGGTGGGTACAGTCTGAAGTGGGAAACGCCCGTTATTTTTTTTTTTTATTTTATGCATGTTTCATTTACATATTCATGAACAGAATAGTTGTTATGACAGCTGATTCTGCAGCAGGAGATGAAAAGGCAGGATTCAGCACACAGAGTGTATTCATTTTGAGGGGGAGAGTGGCAGCATATGATGACCAGGAAGAGAAGATATTTGGGGTTTCATTTGGGAGTTACCTCATTATATAATAAAAGATCTGAGTAGACAATCTATCAAAAAATGCATAACGAACCTAGGAGGTAAAAGCAATTTGCATTGCTCATGGCCATTCAGTCAGTCACACTGTAAAGAAATAAGCATTTTGAAATGGAAATTTTTGGCTCGAATCTTTGCAGGTAAATAAAATTGCATATTGGTTTCTGGCTACTTAGATTACTAAAATGGAATGTGCTCAGCAGCTATGTATTTCTCATTATTTTATAATTTACATACTTCTTGTTCCGAAATCAAAATGCTAAACTTTAAGCACTGATTATAGTCTAAGAATTTTACCAAATTTTACCTAAATTGCTTATATATTTTTATTTTTACCTTATGATTCTCTAATCAAGAATAGAATTCATCATCACAGGGGGCATATTTGGAGAAACAGTAACTCATCTATTTCCATATCGATACATGTATATAATACATATTCACCCCCACTACAGAGAAAGAATCCCACTAATGTTTTTATTGACATATTTTAGCATCCCCTTTTTATTAATGTTTGCAAGATTTGTATTATAAAATGTATTCAAGTTTATTTTGCATTTTGTAAGCATGTGTATGTGTATGTGTGTGTCTGTATTTTTAATACAGCTCTTCTATCTACACTTTCCCAAAATTTAGTTTTGGTAGGAGAGATAAGTGAGGCAAATTCCTAAGTGGACCAGTAAGAGACAAGACTCAATTATAAAAATTCCTAAGTGGACCAATAAGAGACAAGACTCAATTATAAAAACCAAAAATAATATAAGAAATGACTACATCTATAATTCTGAACTGCTATATACATTGAAATCAAAACACCTGAAATCAAAGGCATAATTTGGTTACTTGATATATAAAGTAAGATGGTTTTTCTCTAAGTGATTGCAAGAAAACTTAAGAAGCTACTTGCAACATTTTTTGATGGTTTTCCTATAAAAGATAGTCTTTCTAAATCTTCAAGAAAAACATGAAGATATCCTGGTAATCAAATTAAGATATGTAGACTTCTACATCTCTCTCTCATCTCTTCCTCCTTCCCTCCTCTCATTCCCTCTCTCTCTCTCTCTCTCTCTCTCTCTCTCTCACACACACACACATACACACACACACAGAAATAAACATATATAAAATCATGACTGTCCTTTTATTATAAGAATTTGCAATTCTTTTAGTTATCTCAATTTTTGATTTCTCACTGAACAGAAAGCTTACAAAAGTCCAAACGGAAAANACACACACACAGAAATCAACATATATAAAATCATGACTGTCCTTTTATTATAAGAATTTGCAATTCTTTTAGTTATCTCAATTTTTGATCTCTCACTGAACAGAAAGCTTACAAAAGTCCAAACGGAAAAAGGTAATACTTAATTGTTAGTTATCCTTATTGCTAAGTAAAAATCAAACAAGGGAGAAAGTTTCATAATGTCATATACATTCAGATTCCACTAGCACATAGAACACATTTGGAAATTCACTGTTATACAAAGGATTTTGATGACAATGCTAATTTTAATAACAAGATTAGTTAATAGTCCATATCTGACTCCCTTAAACAAACAGAGATTTGCAAACAATGACCACTAGAAATAACAGAGGCCTTCCTTAAGTACTACAATTCACTAAACCACACAGGGTTCCTACTCCTTGTTATAACATTCTGTCATAGTTTGAGTTACTAAATGTATATGAAACAACAATATATTTTTTATAATATTTTAGTATTACACTTTACTATACTTCTCACATCTCAAATACAAAATGCAACTAGGAGCTATTAGCATACTACTCAAACCGAAATAACTGCAATAAAATCTTATTTGAGATCATTGTACTAGAAAACTTGGAATCAAGCTATACCTTGGAGATTGAATTCATTTATTTTAGACATGAGACTAAAGAAAATTTTTAACTACTTAATGTATTTCCACCCATTACTCTGCCATCCTATATTAAAAATATGGTTCTGACCTGTTGTCAAGATATTCTTAATTAGTAGAGTTTTACCAAAGATAGGGAATTTATGGCATCTTCACATAAGATCAAAGACATGCATTTATAAGATAATGTATGGAGACTGCCATCTGTTTTCCCACAATGAAATTAAACTAACTCCTTTATAAAGATCAAAAGCATAACCTTAGACTTATAATCATGATTTCACCAAGAGTCAACTCAGCACAAATTGGCTGTAAGAATGTGAAATAACAGCCAATCATATTAACCTTATAAATAATAAAGGGCATTCCATATGTAGAGCCAACTTAGAGATGTGAAAATAATATGTTAAAGAGCAACTTGTCAGTCTCCTGATGTGACTCATTCTCATTAAAAAAATAATCCATTTTAATAAGTATGGGAAATATTCACAGTGTAATCAACATTAAGAAACCACTGTTTATGTCTTTGTCAACATAATGACAAGCATCCATATGACAAAACAAGATATGGTTAATCATCAAGATAGCTCTAAATATCTGGCTGATTTTGTTCCCATAAACTCATTGCTTGAAATATCAGTGTGTGTATGTTGGATTCAAAGTGAATATTCTTGAACTCATTAATAATGATCATCTTTATGGGATCTGAGAAACAGGATTTTTAGAGGCATCACTTTTGGATCATCC
Source organism: Neotragus pygmaeus (assembly GCA_006410875.1). Taxonomy (NCBI): domain Eukaryota; kingdom Metazoa; phylum Chordata; class Mammalia; order Artiodactyla; family Bovidae; genus Neotragus; species Neotragus pygmaeus. Next base: position 728,452 of record SJYV01056332.1, read on the forward strand.
AATACATAAATCTGTTTCCAAATAATACTTTTTAGAGCATAGTTCTGATTAAGCTCATTTATGTTGACCTCAAAACTGTTAGCAGTGCACTACCTATGAAAATACAGCACTTTATACCACTTTGTAAAACTCATTTCTCTTGCAGTGTTTCCAGTTGTTTTAATTTAAATTGCCTATCAAAGGTGCACTTTGTGAAAAAAATAACAAATTAAGACTCTAAATACCCAATAGAAAAGAAAAAAATTTCAAGCAGATTAATCACCGGAAAAGACTTGGAAAGAAAAATGAAAATCTTTCATCTGAGAGATTGTCACCAAGCATCTGAAATATCTTAGTATTTGTATAATAATTTTTTTCTAAGTAAAAGTTGTTTTTAACATTTATGATGAATAAAAAAGAAATGTTCTACATAAGACATAAGATATATACAAAACTATACTATGCAGTGGTTGCTAAACCTGTCATTAACAAAAAAGTTAATCAAATTGTATCTCATAATATAATGCAGTGAAGTAAAAAAGAAAAAATTGAACTACAGCAAAGATGACAAAGCAAATATNGACATAAGATATATACAAAACTATACTATGCAGTGGTTGCTAAACCTGCCATTAACAAAAAAGTTAATCAAATTGTATCTCATAATATAATGCAGTGAAGTAAAAAAGAAAAAATTGAACTACAGCAAAGATGAACAAAGCAAATATGGCTTTCTCATTTTAAAAGTGGTCTAATTTTTGTCAAATGCTCATCCCATTAGGTTGTTGGAGGCAGTAAGGGAAAATTATTTTCCAATTAATTCATGTCATTCTTTTATTCTTCAATAGCCTCTTTTGAGTTATTCCCTGTATGGCAGACATAATAATGGTCCTTCAAAAATGTCCACATCCTAATCCTCAGAATCTGTAACTATATTACATTACATGGCAAAGGGGAATTAAATAAACTGATGGAATTAAGGTTGCTAATCAGATGATTTTAAAACAGGAAAATTATCCTAGATTATTTTCATAGGTCCAAATTAACCTCAAGGGTCCTTGAAAGTGGAGGAAGGAAGCAGGAGAGTTAGAGAGAGAGGTGATTATGGAAGAATGGCCAGAGATGCAACATTGCTGACCTTTAAAATGGAAGAGGGTTAGGAAGATAGGTAATCTCTAGAAGTTAGAAAAAGAAAGAAATAGCTTCTACCTTAGAATCTCCAGAAACAGAACCTTGCCAGTACCTTGATTTTAGCCTGGTGACACCCATTTTTGACTTCCAACCTCAAGAACTATAAGATAGTATATTTGTATGCTTTTAAGCCACTGCTACTGCTAATGTGTAGTAATTTGTTGCAGCAGCAATAGGAAACCAATAAATGCCATCTTTTGAATAAGTTAAGATCTTAAGTTTAATCCTCTTGTCCTCTAAAATAAGAGGGGAGGAATGAACTTATAGATCTTGTGATTCTGAGGAGTGGAAATCTGTCCTTGATATTTTCTCGACTATGTGTTGTATTGTCTCTGGGTTCCTGTGTCTGGGTTTACTAAGGTAGACTAGCTGATCTGGACCTATTGAAGCATTGTGCTGGTTCCCCAATTAAAATTATTACATGTCACCACTTTTTCTTCCTCTCAGTATCTTCATCATGTGTAGCCCCTTAATTCCAGCTTCAGGCTTTTGTTGCAAAATCAGCCCTTGGCATCTAATTGCATTTATGCACATAGGTACCACAATAATGTTTGAATACTCTATAAATTTTGTGATCATAATGAATTGGTGGACTATATCCATGTCTTCATTTTCAACCCACATTCAGGGACTGCTAACCTATTTTTAAAAACTAATTAATGTATTCTAATTGGAAGCTAATTACTTTACAATACTGTTCTAGTTTTTCCATACATAAACATGAATCAGCCATGGATGTCCATGTGTTCCACCATCCTGAAACCCCCTCCCACCTCCCTCCCCACCCTATCCCTCTGGGTTGTTCCAGAGAACCAGCTTTGGGAGCCCTGCTTCATGCACTGAATTTGCACTGGGCATCTGTTTTACATATGGTAATATACATGTTTCAATGCTATTCTCTCATATCATTTTTTTTCAATTTATGCCCAATTTCTTTGGCTATGAGAAGTTTCTCCTCTCTTTACTTCTGCTCCCTTCCATGGCAGTACAAAATTTATCTACTGGTGTATTTAATTAAAAAAAAAAAAAAAAAACCTTGGGACTTTAGCCTAGAGGAAGAAGAGCAAGGACACACATATGTTCTATCTCTTGTTTTTCTTCCATTTGTCTTTCCCCACACTCACTTAGGTCAGAAGGGTTAGGATTTTTTGTTCTCATATAATATTTTCTTTCATATAATACCATCTTCCTTCATGAGGTGGCACTCAAAAGTTCTTCACTGAGGCCAAATAGCAGAATGACAATAGAGGAATATGGCAAACCTGATTTTCCAGGATAAAAGTGTATTCATTTATTATTTTCAAAATATTATACATGTGGACTTCTGGTTAAAAGTGGTAGTTATCATCTCAAAACTGTACTAAAGCTATGGAAAATGTAGTATTAGTAAGGAAGAACAAAGAAGGAAAACAAAACAAGATTTTGAAAAGTGGACCAAATTTTGAGAGTTGGATAGTTACTGACTGACCTATAAGACCTGAGAAAACTAGATCCTGAGCCAGCAATAGATAAAGCTTAAAGGTCTCCCAAGACATTTTAAAGAACCGGGAGCACCAGATGCTTTAGGAAATGAGGATAGAGAAAGGCATAGTTGAAAAATGGTTAGATTTTGTTTCAGATGTGTTGTGTTGTGTTAAGTGTGTCAAGTTGCTAAGTCATGTCCAACTCTTTGTGATCCCATGGACTATAGCCTGCCAGGCACCTCTGTCCTTGGGACTCTCCAGGCAAGAATACTGGAGTGGGTTGCTATTACCTTCTCCAAAGATTATGCTTATCAAGAAGTTAAATCCTTGTAACTCTTCCTTCACTCCATATTGTAGGCAAACTCCTCTTTCTCACTGCAGCATAAGACTAGAGCCTTATTTTCTCAAGAAGGTGAAACACAGTTCACACACTTGAGGACGAATTCCCATACTCTAAGGAGTAGTTTTAAATCAATCTATACACTCTAGAGTGGTGGAGGGTTCTGACAACATGTGGTCCACTGGAGAAGGGAATGGCAAACCACTTCAGTATTCTTGCTTTGAGAACCCCCAAAACAGTATGAAAAGGCAAAAAGATAGGACACTGAAAGATGAACTCCTCAGGGCTGTAGGTGCCCGATATGCTACTGGAGAAGATTGGAGAAATAACTCCACAAAGAATGAAGAGACAGAGCCGAAAACAAAAACAGTGCCTAGTTGTGGATGTGACTGGTGATGGAAGTAAAGTCTGATGCTGTAAAGAAAAATATTTCATAAGAACCTGGAATGTCAGTTCCATGAATCAAGGTAAATTGGATGTGGTTAAACAGAAGATGGCAAGAGTGAACGTTGACATTTTAGGAATCAGTGGACTAAAATGGACTGGAATGGGTGAATTTAATTCAGATGACCATTATATATACTACTGTGGGCAAGAATCTCTTGGAAGAAATGGAGTAGCCCCCATAGTTGAAAAAAGAGTCCGAAATGCAGTACTTGGATGCAATCTCAAAAACAACAGATTGATCTCCGTTTGTTTCCAAGGCAAACCATTCAATATTAGCGCAATCCAAGTCTATGCCCCAACCAGTAATGCTGAAGTGTAAGTTTAACGGTTCTATGAAGACCTACAAGACTTTCTAGAACTAACACCCAAAACAGATGTCCTTTTTAATTATAGGGGCCTGGAGTGCAAGTAGGAAGTCAGCAGATACCTGGAATAACAGGCAAATTTGGCCTTGGATTACAAAATGAAGCAGAGCAAAGTCTAATAGAGTTTTGCCAAGAAAATGCACGGGTTATAGCAAATACCTTCTTCTAACAAGAGAAGACTACACTGGGACATCACCAGATGGTCAATTCTGAACTCAGACTGATTATATTCCTTGCAGCCAAAGATGGAGATGCTTTATAAAATAAGCAAAACAAGACCAGGAGCCAACTCTGACTCAGATCATGAACCCCTTAAACACAAAATTCATACTTAAACTGAAGAAAGTAGGAAAAATGACTAGACCATACAGGCACGACCTAAATCAAATCCCTTACAATTGTACAGTGGAAGTAACAAACAGATTCAAGGGATTAGATCTGAAAGACAGTGCCTGAAGAACTAAGGATGGAGGTTCATGACATTGTACAGGAGGCAGTGATCAAGACCATCCCCAAGAAAAAGAAATGCAAAAGGACAAAATGATTGTCTGAGTTCAGTTCAGTTCAGTTGCTCAGTCATGTCCGACTGCGACCCCATGAATGCCAGGCCTCCCTGTCCATCACCAACTCCTGGAGTTCACTCAGACTTGCATCCATCGAGTCAGTGATGCCATCCAGNTGTATGTAGAATTTCTGAGGATAGTAGCTTCAGTCTAATAAGTATTAGAAATTCATTTTCTAGCATTTAAATTACTGCAAACAAAATTGACTTTTTAAAAGGAAGCGCCAAATCCTTAAATAATATTAGAGTTACATGCTAAAATATTTACAGATAAATTGATATGATATTTATCTAACATTTGTTCATTTTAGGATTTGTTCAACAGGGTGGGAAAATTGAGAAGAGTAGAGAAGATTAAATTAGCTATGTGTTAATAATTGTGTAAGCTAGGAAATAAGTACAGGAAGGATTTTATACTCTCCTCTCTACCTCACATACTCTTCACTTGTAAAATTGCTCTTTAAAAAAAAATAACTAGAGCATTTATTTAAACTACCTCTAGTGATAACATATGTAAACATATATGAGAGAGAGAAATAGCCAAAATGTAGAATGCTCTTAGTTTTCTGATAAACAAAATGGACAGGAAAGCACCCACCAAAGACAGGAAAGAAATCAGTACACCAATGTCTGCTCAGCAGGAAAAACCTAGAGATCAGTGGTAAAACTTGAGAAGTAGATGGAACTACAGGAATTCTCTATTCTGACTCCTACTGAGCAAACCGCACCCAAGAATTGCAAAGTGACTTGTAGACCACGTAGCTGGTGGTTAGTTTGTTGATTAACAGAACGTTTTTGAGCACATAATATGTGCCCATCATAAAATGAGGTGCTGAGCACATCAAGAAGTGAAGAACAAAATTATTCCCTTTAGTGAGGGAGATGATATTCAAATCAATAATCACGTTATTGTTATGCATATCAAACACATACATAATAAGTAATAGAGCAGAGTTATGAATAATACCACGGGAGAACAGGGAAGTAAAACCACATTCTTCACAGAAAGACCATGGCAAATTTGTGAAAGATCTGGGACTAGAATATATAATTTCTTATTTCTACTTTAGGGTTGTCTTTGTCAGAATGACAAAGACATTCGGTCTAGAAAGAAAAAATCATACTCAATCTAGATTTTCAAAGAGATATGTCATAAGGATACAGAGAATACAACTGCAGAAAATATAGGATCACATTAGCAGAAAATATTTTTTACCGAAAAAATATAATTTACCGAAAGGCTACTCTGGGGCTATACACTTTCTTATCTCCACATCTTTTTTCTCCATTTGCTTTTCTTTCTTTCTATGAAACTGCTTTCAGCTTACTTATCCACTTTCATATGAACCATATCATGGGCTACCCTGAATTGAAGGAAAACATGTAATTTTAAATGACTGTTACAAAAATGGACTTAGTTTCTACCTGATGCCAAATTCCCTTGAGAGGAAATTTAGTGAATCATACTGGCATCAAGCATTAACGACCCTAAAATAATGTGCTCAGGGTCAGGGAGGGGAGGCCACTGGAGCTCGACCCTGTTAGGCTCTGGATGAGTTGTGTATGCTTGTGCTCAGTCGTGTCCGACTCTTTGCAATCCCATAGACCGTAGCCCACCACACTCCTCTGTCCATGGGATTTCCCAGGCAGGAATATTGGAGTGGGTTGCCATTTCCTACTCCAGGGGATCTTCACCCAGGAATGGAACCTGAGTCTTTCCTGTCTCCTGAATTGCAGATGGATTCTTTACCTGATGAGCCACCATTGAGGCCATGAGTGAAATGTAGTCCCTTGGAAAGGGGCTCTGGGATGAAGGCTTGTGGTAAGGGCTATTTCTACGACTTCTTTGATAAGTGTATTATGGGAATTAATATCCTAACAGAAAGTTCTCTGGCACTGCTAAAAGGGAAAGCTCTGTGATAATACTGTTACTTAATGTTGCCCTAAGTTTGTCTTTCAGGAAAAAAAAAAAATCAAATATTAAAACATCATAACCTAAGAGAGAAATTGTATCTATCGATTTTGCCAAAAGATGTTGGTTGATTTTTTGAAAGGTTACCCAAAACATAAACCAAGATAGTAACAAAAGTAGCACAAGGAGAAGAGGAAAGCTTGACTTACTTTTAATAAAATTTCTCCAACACCAATCCTTTAGTGTTCATAAGGAAGTAGAAAGTAAAGATATAAATGTCACAGTATTACTATAATTCATCTTTTATAAATCTATGGAGTTGCATAATGTTGTGCTCAGAAAAGAAAATAATCTTCAACACCGAAAAAGTCACTAACAGTTCCTCTAACACATATTGATTTCAATAAAACAGAGCATGTGAGCAAGAAAGAGAAAAACATTTAAAAATCATATTCAAAATAAAATGTACTTTATTTCCTTTGCCAGGAGCAGTTTGGCTGATACTTCTCCAGTACTTCAGATTATAAAACATATATTCTAAAATAGTTTGCAGCAATAATGAAAGCACAAGAGGAGTTATGTGTACAATAAATAATCTCAGACTAGCAGAAAGGGAATTAGGAATTACAGATAATCTCATGCTAAGAGAGAGAGAACCCTGACATTTGTCTTGCCACACATATTTTTTTCTTATTTATTCTTCCTATTTCATTTCTATCAATTCATTTTTACAATTAGTAGCAGTTGTAAAATAGTAATTACAGCAAAGCAAACAGGGTTAAAAAGGACAACCAAAATAAGAACACTGATAAAATATTTGTGTGTTGAGCTTCAAAAGTTTCAGAAGACAAGTCTAGGCTACTCATGGAATGAATTTCTGGGAAAAGCAGAAACTTAAGAACTGGCTGACAAAAAAACTCTGGGCAAAAAATGAACTGAAAACAACAAATAAAAGTAGAACAGTGGGAAACCTCTCTAAAGCTTTACTGGATCTGTGTGCATGCTGTCATTTCTGACTCTGTAACTCCACGTACTGTAGCCTGCCAGGCTCCTCTGTCCATGGAATTTCCCAGGCAAGGATACTTGAGTGGGTTTCTATTTCCTTCTCCAAGGGATCTTCCCGACCCAGGGATTGAACCTGTGTCTTCTGCCTTGACAGGCAGATTCTTTACCACTTAGCCACCTGAGAAGATTTCACTGGACCTAATGATGTAGTAAGGCCATGTGCCACAAACTTGGAAATTTTATCAAATACAGCACAATTTGGGTCAAATGGAAAAAAAGAAAAACTCATATAAGCTGAAACAGAAACTCTTTCCTTATGAAAACATTTTGTTTTATGCGAAATAACTGGTGAAATTGCCAGTGAATCTCACTAATACTTCCAGCTTGTAAAAACAAAAGAAGGGGGTGTTACATAGGACAGGGGAAAGACAGGTTCCTCGTTCACCACTACTGATCATCAGTCTTCTGAAGCCATGGCCACCTGAGAGTGTAGCTATTCTCTGACCCAGAATCCCAGCAGAAGGCTGGAATCCTTGATTGTGAGAGAGTCATGCTTATCTGGATTGGCGAGATCTAGAGGTGAGCTCAAGTCTGAAGTTATTAGAAACAAGAATCAACTTGGAGTGATTTTACACTTAAGAAAATAATGTAAGAATGTTAAAAAATAATAACCTATATCATAACTGAATGCAGAAGCAATATTGCAGAAAATCTAATCCACAGAATGAAATCATCTACAACATAAAAAGGAATAGAAATGAAAGAAAAAGTTCTATGAGAAGACATGAAAATGAAAGACGTAATGGTGAAGGAATCTACAATAACTCAATGACTGTTTCTAAAAAAAAAAAAACATAAACGGAAATTTTCAAAATAGCCAATTATAAAATAGACAAAATCTTGAGTAAACTGAAAATGTGAATCTTCAGATCAAATGTATTCATTATGTGGTAGGTCAAATTGACAAAATACACAATCTAGAGAGTCTGGCAAAATATTCAATTTTAAGGATGGATTAAGGCTTCTACAAGCTTCTGCTCATCAGCATGACTCACCAGAAGCCTAAATTTACCATGCTCCCCCTTGGAAACTTGGCAGGACAAAAATCACTCATAAGAACAAAAATCAAGCAGATGCCAGTCTTCCCCACGTACAATATTAGATGCCAGGGAAGAACTAATAACTAGAGATAACAGACAAAGGGTATGATTCCAGAATTCTATTCTCATTTTTGCTGACATTTACTTAATAAAGCAACAGAAAGATTGAAATATATAAGAAATTAGAAACTATGTATCTGCATTTTTTCATTGCCATGCAGAAAATAAAAACTATCTGAAGAAACCTAAGAATGAATCCAAATAGAAAACTAATGATTTAGAAGTCGAGATAAATTTTTTTATAATAGTTTGCTATGTGTAATTGTTAGTTTACAATTGGATGTTAAATAATTGGATTTTAAGGTAAAAGTCTAGGTCAATTAAATCAGATCCTTGGTGTAAATTACGTTGTTTGATATATAAATTAAAAAAACACACTTTAATTCAGTAGCATCAAATGGTAGGGAAAGGGTCCCCAGGGAGAGATGGGCAAGAAAAATGAGTTTATTACAAACCCTGTCTATAGGATACAACTTTAGCTTACTTTCAGAGAATTTGATCTTCAAAATTTAGAATATTTTGGTAGTTGTCCCACAGGTTATTTGCAGCAGGAAATGGCTTCTTAGGATGTCTGCAGTTTCATAACTTGAGGGTAATCTCTAATTAAATCGAAAGTAGTAGCAGTGTGATAGTAACAGTAGTAATAGTAGTAGTGGTAATGTTAGTAGTCATCCTCTGTCCAGAAAACTCCATGATTTCTAGAAGAGTACTGACCATCTCCTCTCCTGCCCTGTGCCTGACTCACAGGTCTGCTCCCTTTATCAGCTAATTATCACAGACACTTCTCAACAGATATCTCTTTATATCCACCTCATCACAAGATTAGAAGGGCTTCCCAGGTGGTGCTAGTGCTAAAGCACCTGCTGATGCAAGAGACATGAGACTTGGGTTTGATCCCTGTGTTGGGAAGATCTCCTGGAGAAGTAAATGGCAACCCACTCCGGTATTCTTCCCCAGGAAATCCCTTGGACAGAGGAGCCTGGTGGGCGAAAATCCATGGGGTTGCATAGAGTCAGACATGACTGAAGTGATTTACCACACATGTACATGTGATTAAAAATAATAATAATAAAGGAAAAATGTTTACAGTGGCAACCAAGCATTGAACTCCCTTTTTAAAAGCAATACTTATGTAAAAATGGTTATACTCTAAAATGCCAGCACTAAATGAAACACTAAATATTATAGAATTCAATGTGAAAGTAATTTTAGTAAAATAAACTGAGGCCCAAATCTCACAACGTATCAACAAAACTCGAAAAGTTGAGGGTGGGAGGTGAAGAAAAGAGGAAATACAAGGGTGCTAATTGTCTAAAATGTCATAGAGGAAATTGATACTTTTAAATTCTGAAGTTGACAAATACATGTTACTGAAATCTATCAAAACAGCCCTTTAAAGAAACACAATAACATCAAAAGGCTGCGTACCTGCCATCTATAGGTGACACAGATCTGTAGTAAAAAGTTGTATTCTGGTAGTGATGGTTTACTGGAAGATAAGGTTGATTATTTCTATATTCGAAGCCCACCTCAAGGGAAAAAACATGAAAGACTCTGGGGAACAATATTTAAATATCAGAAATATTCATTAATCTGACATAAGCGATGAGAAAATAGAATCACTTTATGACAAAAACTAATAGTGCTCACAAATCAATACAGATACCTACATCAAAGGTATGTGATGTGAAATGCTTGCTTGTGGCAAACACCCAGGGCAAGAAATGACTTATACCATCTTCTGTCTCTTTGTGAGTGCCTTTCCCCACCAAAACATAGCATATAGCTTAAAATCAAAATCAAAACTCTGAATTCCAATTCAGTTAATTTCAAAGAGAATTTTCCCCAAACTCTGCCCAAGAATATCATTAACTGTCAAAGAATGAGAATTTCTCCTTTGCAATTTCCACAGTAAGCTACGAAAGGAAAAAAGCAGCAATAGAATTAAAAGAAGGAGTCCTTGAGCCAAATGGCCCTTAGAGGCGCCCTCTGTCCCCCAGGAAGGACACTGACTTTGTTTCCCCGCCCTGCTCAGTCGCTGACTGGGAGCAGCTCATAGGAAGCATGGCTCTATCACACGCCATGCAGTGGAGTTTTCAGGAGCTGGCACCCTCAGTCAGTTATACTTCCTGAGACTGGAGATCTGAGAATCTATGACCACCAAGCAGGCAAGGCTTTGGAGGATAGATAAATTGCACTAATAAAAATTTAGAATGATATTTCCAACAGCATCTGCTGTAGACAATTATTTTAAAATATGAGGTTAAGCTCTCTCACACACAAACACACATGCATTGTTCTGACACTATATTAACCACTGAGAAATTGGCCCCTGAGGGAGAGTGGAAAGGAAGTGAATCTCATTCTATAACTTTTGCCATTCCTAAAAGGATTACACTAATACAAATATGTAGACTCCTTGCACTTACCCTAAGGTTATTCGAAATCTAAAGGGGAAAAGGACAGAACATTTTTTTCTGGATGTATTACATACGTTATCTCATACCTCCTCATAACACTATCCTGATATATGTATAATTACCTCTATTTTCAGACATGAGGAATTGGATCTGCAATGATTTTTAAATTGGCTTAACACAGTCATTAGGTTTTGAATCTAGGTCTTTTTGTCAGCCTTTAAATTTATTCTACTGTACTCCAGTGGAATCTTCCAAATAATCTTATACTCAGAACAAATAGAATTCAAATTAAGAAGGAAGTGAAATTTTACTAAGCGATATATTTATATTTCTAAAAGACATAAAAATTCAGATACACATTTTGCTGTAAAATTTCTTAGAGAAAGTAATTCATTACATAAGCTATGAAAAAGAAAAGAGATGAAATGTAATATTTAGCAATTATTTGAATCTGCAATACTTTGGCTATCTGATGTGAAGAGCTGACTCATTGGGAAAGACCCTGATGCTGTGAAAGAGAGAAGGCAGAAAGAGAATGGGGCAACAGAGGATGAGATGGTTAGATGGCATCAGTGACTCAATGGACATAATTTGAGCAAACTTTGGGAGATAGTGAAGGACAGGGAAGTCTGGCATGCTGCAGTCCATGGGGTTGCAAAGAGTTGGACGAGATTTAGCAACTGAACAACAACAACCTCAGCATGTTATTGATCACAGAATCCTTATTAACCTATATAAAAAGAAGAATAAAATCTTCACATGGTAGAAATATTAAGAGATTGATTAGACATATGTGCAATGACTTGAGCTAACTACCTACAATTTGACTAAACTTCATAGCTTGAGGACATAATCTTCCACACAAATGACCTCACTTGAGAAGCCAGCTACAAGCTTAAGGGTTCCCACAACATCCACGCTTCTGCCCAACAGGCTAAACATTGGGAGATTTCCATTACCTCCTTAGATTCAATAATTTGCTAGAGTAACTCACAGAATTCAGATGGTAACTATAGCCATGAAATTAAAAGACATTTATCGTTGGGCCCCAAAATCACTGCAGATGGTGACTGCAGCCATGAAATTAAAAGACGCTTACTCCTTGGAAGAAAAGTTATGACCAACCTAGGTAGTATATTCAAAAGTAGAGACATTACTTTGCCGACTAAGGTCTGTCTAGTCAAGACTATGGTTTTTCCTGTGGTCATGTATGGATGTGAGAGTTGGACTGTGAAGAAGGCTGAGTGCCGAAGAATTGATGCTTTTGAACTGTGGTGTTGGAGAAGACTCTTGAGAGTCCCTTGGACTGCAAGGAGATCCAACCCGTCCATTCTGAAGGAGATCAGCCCTGGGATTTCTTTGGAGGGAATGATGNACCCCATGGTCTGTCAGGATCTTCTGTCCATGGGATTTCCCAACCCGCTGGAGTCAGTTGCCATTTCTTTCTCCAGGGGATCTTCCTAACCCAAGGATTGAATCTGAGTCTCTGGCATTGGAAAGCAGATTCTTTACCACTGGGCCCCCAGGGATGCTCTTCCCAAATCCCTTTTCATTGGAACACCCAGAGTGCAGGCCTGGAGCTATAAGGCCTTGTAAAGGGCCATCAGCTGAGCCAGGGCTGGTTCAGGAACTCAGCTGATGCCATTCTGTGGATGACATTCCATAGACCAGAGTCCTGACTTAGAACATGTATGTGACCTAGTCTGGAAAAACAGGCAAGATGCAAGGGTTTCCTGTGGACTTATGGGGATGAAGTTTTCTTGGTCTCTATAGAGAACCACCCACTACAAGGTACTTATTCTTTGGTTGTCAGGAGTGAGAATGACCACATGGTATTGCTTCAACCAGTTCGTCACCAGTTGGGAACTCTACAGCTAAAGGGTAAAGTCCACACAGATGGGAGCAGAACTAAAGAGAGAAAAATAATTGGAGAAATCGGCTTTCATCTGCCCCAAATTTCTTCCTGTTTCTGGACTTTAAGGCGGTTGTTGTTGTTCAGTCACTAAGTCATGTCTGACTCTTTGCAGCCTCATGGACCTGCAGCACACCAGGCTTCCCTGTCCTTCGCTACCTCCCAGAGTTTGCTCAAAACCATGTCTATTGAGTCAGTGATATTATCTAACCATCTCATCCTCTGCCACCCCCTTCTCCTCTTGCCCTCAGTCTTTCTCAGCATCAGGGTCTTTTCCAGCTCTTCACATTAGGGCCAAAGTATTACAGCTTCAGCATCTGTCCTTCCAATGAATATTCAGGGATTATTTCCTTTAGGATTGACTGGTTTGGTTTCTTTGCTGTCCAAGGGACTCTCAAGAGTCTTCACCAGTACCACAGTTTGAAAGCATCAATTCTTCAGCGCTCAGCCTTTCTTATGGTCCAACTCTCACATACATATATGATTACTGGAAAAACATATCTTTGACTATATGAACCTTTGTCAGCAAAGTGATATCTCTGCTCTTTAATACACTGTCTAGGTTTGTCATAGCTTTTCTTCCAAGGAGCAAGTGTCTTTTACTTTTGAGGCTGTAGTCACCATCTGCAGTCATACTGGAGCCCAAGAAAATAAAATCTGTCACTGTTTCAACTTTTTCCCCATCTATTTGCCATAAAGTGACGGGATAAGATGCCATGATCTCAGTTTTATGAATGAATTTAAGGTACAGAAAGCAATAAGCAGAGTAACATTCAAAATATGAAACAACCTATATGCTATGACATACATGTATATATGCAACATAAATGTAACTCTTAATATACATCAGTCACAATATCATTCTGATAACTTCCAAAGTTTTTCTTGATTTTAGAAACTGTTGTCATGATCATTTCTTTGATATGCTACCTCAAGCTAAATGAATTTTTAAGTCTATTTAAGTCATATTTGACAAAAAGAACTTCTTCCAAAAATTTCCCATGAAATTATTATGTGACATAATCTAAATAGGGAAATATAGTTCAGTATATGGAATCTTTTCCATGTTTCTGCTAAAATTAACAAAATTTTCAAAATATGCTTAGCTTATAATGCTCTTTGATTTTTATATATTAAGTGTCTAATTCATGAGAACCATTTATTGGAATGTAATTATTTAGCCTAGTTATATTGATTTTTATTCATCTTCAATCTACAGATGAAAATATTATGTGAAAAGAATTTAAAATAATACCTTGAAAGAACTTTGATGCTTATTAAATATTTTACTTTGCTATCACTTTTATATGAACTTTCAATGTATGTTATAGTCTTTTCATTAGAATTATTTTGCTTCAAATGTTATAACATGCTTTTATATGTGTATCTTGTTCTCTTTCTTAGATTTTTAAATTTAATGTATGTNTTATTAAATATTTTACTTTGCTATCACTTTTATATGAACTTTCAATGTATGTTATAGTCTTTTCATTAGAATTATTTTGCTTCAAATGTTATAACATGCTTTTATATGTGTATCTTGTTCTCTTTCTTAGATTTTTAAATTTAATGTATGTATTTAATCATTTTATCATGCATTAATCAGACAGCTTTAAAAAATTAATTTTTTTCTTGTAAAATTAAACAAAGTGAAAAATATACTACTATTCAAACTCTAATTCCTTGAGGAAAAAGTCCACTTTCCCAACTCCTAATTATTCCCACTGCAAAATTTCTATTACAACTGACTAATGGATGCTTCTTAAAGTTTCCAGACCATATTTGCTGCTCCAGTGGCACAGACTGCCAACAGAAATACAAATACTCTTCCAATTTTCATGATGTCAATTCCAAGCAAGTTAGCATGTCATTTAATTCTCTCGAATAAGTATCTAGGGCTTCCCAGGTGGTGCTAGTGTTAAAAACCCCACCTGCCAATGCGGGGGATGCAAGAGACATGGGTTCCATTCTGGGTCAGGAAGTTTCCCTGGAGAAGGGCCTGGCAACCCACTCCAGTTTTCTTGCCTGGAAAATCCCATGGACAGAGGAGTCAGGTGGCTACAGTCCATAGGGTTGCACAGAATTGGACACAAGTGAAGCAACTTAACACATACAAACACAGTGGGTGTCTAATATATGATGATAAAATTCATCAAGAATGGAATTTAATCACGTGTTGTTTACATGTTCTATTGCCTGCCTTATCCAGAAATAACTGAATGTGATAACGTACTGCCAAATTAAAACATCCAGAAATTTTAACAAAAAATTGGCTTAAACTCTAAACATTTTCCTTCATAATATATTGGCCCAACTATGTAAAAATATAAGATTTCCTTTCAAATGTTTCTCATTTAAGTTATTTTTCTTGAACACCAACAAAGAAGATTGGTAAGTTATTTCAGTAATCATATGTTTTCTCACAAGTGGAGCCATAAATCTGAATTACAAAAATATGCATATATTCGTATTATTATTTGTGAAATCCTGCTAAAATTTTGTATCTAGACATGATCGAATATATTTAATATAAAATAAAGTCTAATGGTACTTTCTAAGTTAGTTTAATTTACTTTACTGATATGCTTTTAAGAACTTTTTTGGGCAGTTTATATTATTTCAATTATTTTATTATGTTATGTTAGAGGTGATATTATATGAAACTGAACTGAAGACTAATGATTTTCCCCTTTGATGATTGCAAATTTTCTCAATTTGAACCATGAGCTTTAATAAAACAAGATTAACATTCTGATGAAATACATGTGTTTAGTACTTTCAAACTTTATTGACAGAAAACTTTTGAATGTTCAAAAGCCATGATAAGCTACTTATATATTTTCTTGAAATAAATTGCTTTTTATTCAAGAAATACAAATGATTTATTTCTTTTATATTAATTCTTGCACATTATCTGAACTTTTCTGATTTTTTCTCAACATCAGATATCCCAGGAGTAAGTTTATTATTTTATTTCATAAAATCTTTGCTGTGCTCCTCCAAATTCTAAACAGTCATCTTTATAACATATATTCCTACATAAATTCTGACAGTCCCAATAGATTCTTAAAGTAAGAGATACCTATATTTCAAAGCAATAATGATCAACTAATTAAAAGACAATGAAAATTGTCAATTCTCCCAGAAAAAAAAAGAACACTTTTTTCAGAATACATATTAAATGATATAGATTCATTTAGTATTTAGAGCTGCAAATATTTTGGGTCTCACTATGGGAAGAAGACTAGTTATTAATTCATAAAGTGACATCATATGAAAATTAACTTGGATCAACAAACTTGTAGTTTGATTTTTATCAATGGCCTCACTACTTCACTATTCTTTGTATCCATGTGTCTTTGCTATGTAGCTTTGCAGTGCCATCTCAATCTGTTTCTGGGCTCCAGGTGAGTTGCTTGGGCAACATGATATTAGTAAGTATAATGCAGGTAGAAGTTTAAAGGAGACACGGGGAATGTAGTTTCAATCCCTGGGTTGTGAAGATCCCTTGAAGGAGAAAATGGCAACCCACTCCAATATTCTTGTTGAGAAAATCCCATGGACAGAAGAACCTGATAGTCTAGAGTCCATAGGGTCGCAGAGTTGGACACTACCGAGGGACTGAGCATACACGTTAATGGGTAGACATTTGCTTCCCTGTCTTTGTGAAGAAACCATACCTAGGCTAACTTTCTGCAGGATGGTCTGTGTGTGGAACAGAGCTGAGTCCCTCCACTGGGTAACTCAGACGCATCTCTGAGAAATGCAACAAAACCAGGCAAGATGAAAAAGACACTTCCTGATATGTAGCTGACAACAGCCACGTGAACATATACAGCTGAGATCAACTGAACACATGAGATCATCTAAATCCTAGAAAGATCGCAAGCTAAATGAATTGTATTGTTGCACACCACTTCACTTTTGTGGCCATAGACACAAGTTTTATGGCTAATTTCTATTCATTAATTAATTCTACTCCTTATTGCCATTACTATTAGAGATTTAGCAACCAACGAAAACACACTCTGCATTTTAAAAAACTAGCATAACTATGCTGGTATGAGTCAGCTAAACATCAGCCAAGCAGTGAGTGTCAGAATTTAGAGCTGCTTGCGTGGGTTTTCTGTTACCTATGTCCAAAATCAACAAAAATGATGTAATTTGTGTTTTCATCCTGGAAGTAATAGGAAAACACTCAGTGATGGCAACACTTCAAAGTCCCACAACATAATGGCCAATAATTTGTCTACATTTTTTGCACAGCTGCTTGACCCAGAAGCCAATTTTCCAATTTGAATATAAATATCTTACCATCTTCCTTTCTATTCTGAGCCAGGAATGATCACATGACTTTTAGTAACTTAGAGTAGTCATAATCACTGAGATCAACCTCAAATAACATCATATGAGGCCAGTAGAAACTTCAGATAAAGCTTAACTTTTATAAATTTGATAGCTACTGAATGAATGATACTGCAGGGAAGAAGTTATACCTTAAGAGATCAAAAACCATTATCTAGTAAATTGGAAATTAACATTTGTTTTTCATTTCTACACTATTTAAGAGGAAAGAAATATGATAAATATCATCTTAATTCTAAAAAAATAATTTAGGAAGAACTTCACTCTGAAATATTTGTTTTAATGAAATGACAGCTAACATAGTGACTTTATCATCAAAAGGAAAGATTTTATCATAATGAGGGAAAAAAAGTTTTTAAAATGTTGCATTTAAGTAAAGCATAACACTAATTATCTTTTATCCAACTAGCAAATATTACAATAACAATAAACCTAGATGGAGAGAGTAGCAAATTGTTATCCCCAAAAGTTTGTGGAAAACAACTTATCAATATGAATTATAAGATGTAAAAGTGTTCATTTTTTTTGTTCAAATAGATTGCATACATTTGATTTACTATGAAATGCAATGGCAGCTCACTCCAGTACTCTTGCCTGGAGAATCCTTTGGATGGAGGAGCCTGGTGGGCTGCAGTCCATGGGATCACTAGGAGTCAGACACAACTGAGCGACTTCACTTTGACTTTTCACTCTCATGCACTGGAGAAGGAAATGGCAACCCATTCCAGTGTTCTTGCCTGGAGAATCCCAGGGACGGGGGAGCTGGTGGGCTGCGGTCTATGGGGTCGCATAGAGTCAGACATGACTGAAGTGACTTAGCAGCAGCAGCAGCAGCCTCAAAACTTAACTATGTGAACCACCAAGCATTTATTATCTTTTTTTAACTGGGTAGCTCTGGCCATGCTTGTCTCACTCTGTGCAAATGCCTCAGTTCCTATACCACTAGCTCCAGGTGGCCAGGTTGCCATACCCTCCTCCAGGTGGTGTTAGTGGTAAAGGACACTTTGGCCAATGCAGGAGGCATAAGAGATGCAGATTTGATCCCTGGGTGGAGCAGATTCTCTAGAGGAGGGTATGGCAACCCACTCCAGTATCTTGCCTAGAGAATCCCATGGACTGAGAAGCCTCACATGCCACAGTCCATAGGTTCACAAAGAGACAGAGATGACAGAAGCCATTTGGCACGCTTGCACACCACTCAGGGAAGCAGCTCTGCTTCTGCAATGGACTGACAATTGGCTAGAGCAACAGGGCAAATAGGTTACATGTATCTCATGGATCAGCAACTGGTTTAATGGCAGCAAGGATTCTAAGAATCAGATCAGAAGCTGCAAGACACCTTGAGACCTCAGTTTGGAACAGGAACGATGGTTACTTAAGCTTCATTTTATTGGCCACAGTAAAGGAGGGATAAGAAAGCCTTCTTCAGTGATCAATGCAAAGAAATAGTGGAAAACAATAGAATGAGAAAGACTAGAGATCTCTTCAAAAAAGTTAGAAATACCAAGGGAATATTTCATGCAAAGATGGGCACAATAAAGGACAGAAATGGTATGGATATAACAGAAGCAGAAGATATTAAGAAGAGGTGGCAAGAATAGACAGAAGAACTATCCAAAAAAAGGTCTTCATGACCCGGATAACTGCATTGGTATGATCACTCACCTAGAGCCAGATGTCCTGGAATGTGAAGTCAAGTAGGCTTTAGGAAACATCACTCTCAACAAAGCTAGTGGAGGGGATGGAATTCCAGTTAATCTATTTCAAATCCTAAAAGATGATGATGTTATAGTGCTATACTCCTCATGCAAGCAAATTTGGAAAACACAGCAGTGGCCACAGGACTGGAAAATGTCAGTCTTCATTCCAATCCCAAAGAAAGGCAATGCCAAAGAATGCTCAAACTTCCACAGAATTGCACTCATCTCACACACTAGTAAAGTAAGGCAGAACATTCTCCAAGCCAGGCTTCAACAGTACATGAACCAAGAAATTCCAGATGTTCAACCTGGATTTAGAAAAGGCAGAGGAACCAGAGATCAAATTGCCAACATCCATTGAATCATAGGAAAAGCAATAGAGTTCCAGAAAAACATCTACTTCTTCTTTATTGACTACACCAAAGCCTTTGACTGTGTGAATCACAACAAAAATGTGGAAGATTCTTCAAGAGATGGGAATACCAGACCACTTGACCTGCATCCTGAGAAATCTATGTGCATGTCCAGAAGCAACAGTTAGAACCAGACATGGAACAACAGACTGGTTCCAAATTGGGAAAGGAGTACATCAAGGCTGTATATTGTCATTGTGCTTATTTAACTTATATGCAGCGTACATCATGTGAAATGCCAGGCTGGGTGAAACACAAGCTGGAATCCAAGTTGCCGGTAGGAATATCAATAACCTCAGACATGAGACCACCCTTTTAGTAGAAAGTGAAGAAGAACTGAACAGCCTCTTGATGAAAGTGAAAGAGGAGAGTGAAAAAGTTGGCTTAAAACTCAACATTCAAAAACCTAAGATCATGGCATCCAGCCCCATCACTTCATGGCAAATAGATGGGGAAGCAATGGAAACAGTGAGAGACTTTATTTTCTTGGGCTCTAAATCACTGCAGATAGTGACTTCAGCCATGAAATTAAAAGACGCTTACTCCTTGGAAGAAAAGCTGTGCCAAACTAGACAGCATATTAAAAAGCAGAGACATTACTTTACCGACAGAGTTCTGTCTAGTCAAACCTATGGTTTTTCCAGTAGTCATGTATGGATGTGAGAGTTGGACCATAAATAAAACTGAGCGCTAAAGAACTCATGCTTTTGAACTATGGTGTTGGAGAAGACTCTTGAGAATCCTTTGGACTGCAAGGAAATCAAACGAGTCAACCCTAAAGGAAATCAGTCCTGAATATTCATTGGAATATTCAAGCTGAAACTCCAATACTTTGGCCACCTAATGTGAAGAACTGACTCATCGGAAAAGACCCTGATGCTGGGAAAGATCAAGGAGGAGAAGAAGGAGATGACAGAGGATGAGATGGTTGGATGGCATCACCAACTTGATGGACATGAGCTTGAGCTTGCTCAAGCTTGCTCACAACTGGGAGCTGGTTGTGGACAAGGAAGTCTGGCATGCTGCTGTCCATGGGGCCATAAAGAGTCAGACACGACTGAGCAACTGAACTGAACTGAAGTCACAAGTTCTGATTCAGGTAGTGAGGGAACAGATTTTACTTCTTAATGGAAGAAGCTGTAAAATGACCCTACAGATTGCGTGGGTAAGGGAAGCATGGAGAATTATTGGTCAGTATTGCAAACCATCACATAGACTCTGACAATATCATCCAAGCAACTATCAAAAATATGGGGACTAGAGGCACCTTTTGCACAAAGATGTTTATTGAGGTAAAATTAGAGGAAACACTATTTCCAACTCTTTTGAAAAATTGTCATATACATTATGAAAAATTTTACTTTGTGGAATAATATGCTGATAGTATTAAAAATCTAAGGAATAGATACTTGCAAAGTTGAAAAACAAAATAGACCTAAATGAAAGTAATATGATTACAGTTACATTCAATACTGAAAATACATCAGACTGTGCATAGCAACATGTGTTTACGAAGTAAGACTATAGATCATTTTGTCTATATTCCTGAATTTACATTCTTCTCTATATTGAGTGTGTATAGCCTCCATGATACTGGACACAAAATGATTACAAGAAAACATCTCCTCCACTTTTCTTTTAGAAGACATTTTAAAGATAATACATGGAAAGCAACTTCACATTTTCGAGTTGGGGAGGGACTTTTTAAATTTCTTTTTCAAGTAAAAAGTGACCCATATGACTTGAAACACCAAATTCATTATGAAACTGAAGCAACCAGAGAGAGCCCAGGTAGAGACATAGTGCATTATTGGTAGAAAGACAGAGACATTCAGTAAATAAGAACCACAACATTCACTGAACATGTGAGCAAGACTTCACTGTTGTTGGCTGTTGCTCCAAGTTCTATTTTGAGGGAGTACATCAGTAAAGACTAAGAAATGTCTGTCATTGGTAACTTGGGACCTGAAGCCAAAGCACTCATTCTGCCTAGTTCAAATTACACAAATTAGTACCAGAGAAAGGATCAGAGGAACAGAAAAGTAAACATTTAGCTACTCCAGTTAATAACTATTAAATTACAAAGCGAAAATGGTATAAAAACCTTTATATATGCTTCATAACTTGTTGGAGATATATATAGATATAGATAGGTAGATAGATATGTATATCTATATATATAGTATATGGAGACCATAATCACAATCACATTCAACAAGTTAAGGACTTTTTACAACAAAAGGCATCCCTACCCTAGTAAAGTTGAAGCTTCACTACTATATGTCCATTACAGTACATAGTTGAACCCCGCTTGAATATTTTTTTTCTTCCATAATCTACATGTTCTTTAGATGTTTAGGATGACTGTCTTCCAAGATTGCCTCTGGCATCAAAATTCTATGATTTGATGATTCTGCATTGAATTTGTTGTTGTTCAGTAACTTGGTCCTGTCTGACTCTTTGCAAATCCATGCAGTACACCAGGCCTCCTTGTCCATCACCAACTCTTGGAGTTTACTCAAACTCATGTTCATTGAGTTGGTAATGTCATCCAAACACCTCATCCTCTGTCGTCCCCTTCTCCTCCCACCTTCAATTTTTCCCAGCATCAGGGTCTTTTCAAATGAGTCAGTTCTTCCGATCAGGTGGCCAAAGTATTGGAGTTTCAGCTTCAACATCAGTCCCTCCAAAGAATATTCAGGACTGATTTCCTTTAGGATGGACTTGTTTGATCTCCTTGCAGTCCAAGGGACTTTCAAGAGTCTTCTCCAACACCACAGTTCAAAAGCATCAATTCTTTGGTGCTCCGCTTTCTTTATAGTCCAGCTCTCACATCCATACATGACTACTGGAAATAACATAGCCTTGACTAAGATGAACCTTTGTCACCAAAGTAATGACTGTTTTTTAATATGCTGTCTAGGTTGGTCATAACTTTCCTTTCAAGGAGCAAGCATCTTTTAACTTCATGGCTGCAGTCACTATCTGCAGTCATTTGGAGCCAAAATAAAATAAAAGCTCTCACTGTTTACACTGCTTCCCCAGCTATTTGCCATGAAGTGATGCGACCAGATGCTATGATCTTAGTTTTCTGAATGTTGAACTTTAAGCCAACTTTTTCACTCTCCTCTTTAACTTTCATCAAGAGGCTCTCTAGTTCTTCACTTTCTGTCATAAGGGTGGTGTCACCTGCATATATGAGGTTACTGATATTTCTCTCGGCAATCTTGATTCCAGCTTGTGCTTCCTCCAGCCCAGTGTTTCTCATGATGTACTCTGCATATAATTTAAATAAGCAGGGTGACAGTATACATCCTTGACATATTCCTTTCATGATTTGGA
Organism: Neotragus pygmaeus; assembly: GCA_006410875.1. NCBI lineage: Eukaryota > Metazoa > Chordata > Mammalia > Artiodactyla > Bovidae > Neotragus > Neotragus pygmaeus. The sequence continues at coordinate 751,028 of SJYV01056332.1, forward strand.
ACCAGTCTGTTGTTCCATGTCTAGTTGTAACTGTTGCTACTTGTCCTGCATACAGATTTCTTAAGAGGCATGTCAGGTAGTCTGGTATTCCCATCTGGTATTCCCACCACAGTTTGTGGTGATCCACACAGTCAAAGGCTTTGGCATAGTCAATACAGCAAAAGTAGACTTTTTCTGAAACTCTCTTGCTTTTTCAATGATCCAATGGATGTTGGCAATTTGATCTCTGGTTCCTCTGCCTTTTCTAAAACCAGCTTGAACATCTGGAAATTCATGTTCCATATACTATTAAAGCTTGACTTGGAGAATTTTGAACATTATTTACTAGCATGTGAGATGAGTGCAATTGTGCAGTAGTTTGAGCATTCTTTGGCATTGCCTTTCTTTGGGATTGGAATGAAAACTGACCTTTTCCAGTCCTGTGGCCACTGTTGTGTTTTCCAAATTTGCTGGCATATTGAGTGTAGCACTCTCACAGCATCATTTAGGGTTTGAAATAGCTCAACTGAAATTCCATCACCTTCACTAGCTTTGTTTGTAGTGATGCTTCCTAAGACCCACTTCACTTCACATTCCAGGTTATCTGGCCCTAGGTAAGTGATCACACCATCAGGATTATCTTGGTCATGAAGATCTTTTCTGTGTAGTTCTGTGTATTCTTGCCACCTCTTAATATCTTCTGCTTCTGTTAGGTTCATACAATTTCTGTCCATTATAGTGTCCATTTTGCATGAAATATTCCCTTGGTATCTCTAATTTTCTTAAATTTGCCTATTACTCCAAGTGTTGCTCCAGATCTTGGAAGATCTCTAGTCCTTCCCATTCTATTGTTTTCCTCTATTTCTTTGCACTGATCACTGAGGAAAGTTTTCCTATCTCTCCTTGCTATTCTTTGAAACTCTTCATTCAAATGGGTATATCTTTTCTTTACTCCTTTGCTTTTCACTTTTCTTCTTTTCACAGCTATTTGTAAGGCCTCCTCAGACAGCCATTGTGCTTTTTTGCATTTACTTTTCTTGAGGATGGTCTTGATCCTGTCTCCTGTACAATGTCACGAACCTCTGTCCATAGTTCATCAGGCACTCTATCTATCAGATCTAGTCCCTTAAATCTATTTTTTACTTCCACTGTATAATCCTAAGGGATTTTATTTAGGTCATACTTGATTGGTCTAGTGGTTTTCCCTATTTTCTTCAATTTAAGTCTGAATTTGGCAACAAGGAATTCATGATCTGAGCCACAGTCATCTCCCGGTCTTGTTTTTGCTGACTGTATANGATAGTTAATGGTAGTGTATAGAAATAGAACTAACTTTTCTATTTTTACTTTGTATCCTCCTACTATTTGCTGAATTTTTTGATAGTCCCAGGAGTATTTGTGGAAACTTCTAGATTTTATTATGTATAGGAAACAATAGGTAATATCTAGATATAGGTAAGTGATGTTGATAGTCATTGGTTCATAGAATTATGGAAAATGAGAAGTGCCATGATCTGCCAACTGTAGGCTGGAGAATCAGGAAGACTGATGTTTTAATTCAGTCCGAGTCCCAAAGACTCTGAACTGAAGCATCGTTGGCCTCAGACCCTATCTGAGTGAGGGCCACCATTGTCTAAGGGCAGGTGAAGATGGCCACCTCAGCTCTCTGGGCTTCCCTTAGCAAAGGCAAATTGGCACAAAATAATCATCTCATATATATGTGTATATATATATATATATATATATATGTATACTTATATTTCAAATACTTTGGAATCTTTACTGTCTCTTTAGAAAAATGATTCTGCAGAATGCCTCTGAGTATCTCCAATGACAAAATTTTTTTCTTGTATATAATATGCATTTATGTACTATAGAATTTTCCAATTGATAAAGCAGACCATAAATACAATAAAACTAACACTATTCATCCCAAGATGTTGGAGACAACGTGTAAATATTTTTTTTTCTTTTCCTGCTCCTATATTTTTTAATTTAAAAATAGATTAGTACATGTAAAAATTTAAGCTTCAGGCTGAGTCTGAAGGCAAGAGAAGACAAAAGTCCCAGCTTGAGCTTGAAGATAATCAGGCTGAGAGAGTTAATTCTCCTTTACTCATTTTTTTTTTCTCTATTCAACATCCAGTGGATTGGTTATGCCCAGCCTCATTGGATATGGTAATCTGCTTTCTTCAGGCTACTGATTTAAGTATAATTTCTTTTGGAAACGCCCTTAGAGACACACTCAGAATAATGTTTAACCAAATATCTGAGCACCCTCTGGCCTAGTCAACTTGACACATAAAGTTAACCATCCCACAATATAATCCTTTATTATCTCTTTTGCAATAATCTGTTACAGGAAATTAATTGTATTTAATTTGAATTAGTACATTTTTGTTTTATAGGTTTTGGGACTAATGTCTAAAAATTGTATTATCATTCACAATTTTGCATTAAAATTCTCTTTATAAACCCAGGTGTATTCACTGTAAACTCAGAATTTAGCTATGCATTTATTTCTAAAGCTTAATACTTACATTTATATGATGTATTTAATCTTCTGAAGTACAGTCAAAAGGCAATTTTCATTCAATGTGCATATCTGAAGTAAAAACATCTATAAAGAAGTATATTTTGATATTCTAGAAGGAGTCATTAATGGGAGGCTATTCACAGCAGGCTTATCTTCAAAGGTGATTGGGAAGAATTCTTAAAGATGAATAAGTGTTGAAGATAACTTTTCTTTAATGCCAACAGTTGTTGAAAGTTCATTTTAGCTATGAGAAATGAATACTAGTATTTTTTGNAGAAGGAGTCATTAATGGGAGGCTATTCACAGCAGGCTTATCTTCAAAGGTGATTGGGAAGAATTCTTAAAGATGAATAAGTGTTGAAGATAACTTTTCTTTAATGCCAACAGTTGTTGAAAGTTCATTTTAGCTATGAGAAATGAATACTAGTATTTTTTGTTGAATAGTCTGATGCTAATGTGACACTAAATTTACTCCATGGTGACAGAAACTAAATGAAGTTTTTCTGAGTAACTAAAACTATACAAAAGCAAGTTATATCTTTAATAGAAGCATGAAAAAGAAACCACTTGGAAGTGTAAGTTGTAATATAAATTTAGATTGGCTAAATATTAAAATGCTCATATGAGTGGTTTTTTTCTCTTTTCTGGAGAGAAGTTGATTTGCAAATTGTGCCCTTTATTGCTTTTATTGTCTAAAACCTTTCCTGATATAGAAATTTTTATATTTTAGAAATTATTCCTACTTTGCTTATCTTCCTGTGCCATCATATCCATCAGCAATTTGATGATCCCCACATCTTTCTCTGTGCCTAGACCTCTCGGCCAAACAAGAAGTTAGAAACCAATGTTCATGTAAAAATATGCACTCCTGTGTCCTCTAGAAAACTCAAATGCAATGTGAAAGGATTATAAGAAGTGCTTGTTGTAGGTACATGTAGGTGCATTAACTAGGGTGTTAAGGAAATACTCACCAAGAGATTACTATTGGAGCCAAAGCTTAAAAAGAAAGACAACAAGCCATGCAAACATTCCAGGGAAACTTTATCCAGGCAGAAAATGATTAAGAAACTTTAAAGTTATTTATATGTGTTACTTCTTTGTCTTAGCTTGGGTTTCACCACTCCCATCCCATACAGACTTGAGAAAAAATTTGAATGGAGATATTTTATTTGGAAAATAATCGCAGCAGAAGCAGACAGGGTGACAGGTATACAGGGATGGGAGAAGAGCCAGCAAAGTATAAACTGAAGAGCAGGTTACACTGTGCCCAGCTGAGGGCCCTCTACACGTGGGGTAAAATGCGTCTCAGAACTGTCTCACTGAGGCATGAGATAAACCAAATTCTTGGTTAGTTTACACTTATTTTTTAAGGGCTAGAAAAATTGCTTACCTAGAAAAACTAAAAACCAGGAGTTCAAGTGTACAGGAAATAGCTCTAGCATTGAAAATGAGTTTTTAGTTGTACACCAGTGGGGTACGGATGGACTTTAGCATCTCCTACTGTCCCTCAAATCTGACTGATTTTGTTCAATACATTTCACTCAAACCTCTCTGTTGCATTTGTGTTACTACTGGTATCTTTTAAGTCTTTATCATAAACTAACTGCCTTTCAAGCTCTAACAAGCAGAAGCTCCATTTTTATAACAATCCTTTTTTCATGTTCACTTCACTCTTCTGAAACAAAAGATATAGAAAAAAATACACCATATAAAATAATTGCAAAGCACTAATGTAAATAGTGTACTAACAATAACTTAAAAGAAAAACAAAAAAATAACATAATGTAATATGCATTTCAATAAGTATGCCCTGAAAAACAACCACAGAGGAACACCCAGTGACACATCATAATCAATCACATAGACTATTACAATGATATTGAGTAGGTAGGTAACTGAGATATCAGAAACAATACAGTCATTGTTGATATAATTTTCCCCCAATTAACAATTTATTGTATAACTTCAGAAAACCCAAGTGCAAGTTTCCCGTTATGTTTAAAGTCCTTGTATGTCTGAAAATATTACTGTGTATTAAAATAAAGTATCA
>SJYV01056332.1:755643-834836 GCA_006410875.1 Neotragus pygmaeus
GGGGTGGAGAGTTGGGGTTGGGGGGGGGCTAAGTTCATGTAAAAACTGTCAAATGAGTTGAGGGGGGAAAGGACGAGAGAGGGTGGAGAACTCCAACACAGAAAAAATTCAAAAATCGTAAAGGAAAAGGGGGAACTTGAAGCCCAGAAGTCATTGTTTCCTTTATTTCAAAGGGAAAAACCTGCCCGATTCTCATCCTTTTGATTGATTAAGGCCCTGAATACCTCGAAGGCCCAGAGTGACAGTCTCTGAATAGACTCGAGCGAATAAAGCGCAGTGCAGAGCGCGGGGCTGGCACTCGGGGGTGTGAAGGAGGGGAGTTCGCTGGCACTTACCAAGTTATAAATAAAAGCCTATGCACAATAGCACCTTCTCTAAGGACAGACAGTCTTTACAACACTCCTGGCGTCATATCCTGCTGGGGACACTTCAGCTCCTAGCCAAGACTTTGCTCCTTTTATTTTTCCAGCAGTTTAGTCTGAATACCATAATAAATTCCTGAGAACAAACGCCGCAGCCGGGCAAAACTTTAACATATAGATGAATCTCTGCCGAAGCATTGGGGGATCTGTTCCTCTAGATTTAAAGCTGGGGCTTCTGAGAGAGGGTTTTTTTAATCAAGAAGAGGAGATAATTTTCTTTCTCTTCCCCTTCCCAGGCATCGAGTAACCAGCACTGGGGCCTCCGGCCACTACCTAAGTAAGCTTCAGTGTCCCCGGCTGCCAGACGGTGAAGACAAAAGAACTTATCAGCACATCCTGGACTCTTTCTGGGAGGAACCCCATAGGGAAGACCCTCATAATAAGCCTAGGCCAAGGGGCACGGGCCAGAGGAAGGAAGACTAAAGGGGTCTGGGGGCTCCAAAGCCTTTTTATTGGAACTGCGCCCCCTTCATTGGCAGTAAGCCAAGAAAAATGGGCCAGAGGGAGAACCACAGGTAGAAAAACAGAGACATAGAGACACATAGAAAGACAGAATGAGAGGACGAGTCAGAGACAGAGAAAGACATACAGAGATACACAGAGAGAGATGAGACAGACAGAGAAAGTCAAGGAGAGAGACATACATGGAGTGACAGAGAGGCACGGACCCCTCTTCAGTCTCGGCATCCCCTCCGTACTGTCTCTCCGGGCTTCGGTGGGTCTACCCTGCTTTCCCCAGGTTAGAGGCGCAGCGCGGGTCCCTCTCGGGGCCGGTCGAGGCTTGGGCACCGCCGGGGATGGGAAGAGAAAGTGGCCGCTGTCGCCCAATCAGCGCGTATCTCCGCCACCCGGGACGGTCTCCCCGTCGGCCAATCGCAGCTCAGGGCTCCTGACCAAGCTTTGGGTGAAAGAACTAATAAATGCTCCCGAGCCCAGATCCCCGCACTCGGTGTCACGACGGGAGGAGACTCTCAGGCCGGCCACGCTCCCGCCCCCACCCCCCNGCACACACACACACACACACCCATTCAAATGTCAGTTCCATAACATCAGGGTCTATGCCCCCTTATTTTCCCCACATCTGTCCCAGTACCTGGCACACAGCAGATACTTAACAACTAACTATATTTTGCTATAATATTCTTTTATCATTTTCCACTTCACTAATCCTCTCCTCATTCGTTTCTAATCTGATGTTAAACCTGTTCACTGAGTTCTTAATATTATTATATTTTTAAGTTATAGAATTTCCATTTGGTTTTCTTCTATAATCTATAGTTCTTGGTCTTGTCTTCTATGTATCTGAATATACTAAGCATTATTAGTTAAAAGTTTGGTTGATAATTCCATTATCTGGATTTTCTGTGTAATTGTTTCTATTACTTATTACTCCTCTTATTTTTGTTTGTTTTTTTTGATCATGTGATCTTTAATTTCTATGAGGGGTTGGGCTGTTGTTTCTTGTTCATTTGTACCCCTCATGTATAATCTTTCATGCTCCCAACCCAAAGCCTAGTGGAGGGTGGGGGAATTTGCCGGGGCCCTCCTTTCTTAGCAGGTCTTGAACTGCAGTTTTCTCCCCTAGCTCCAGAAATCTGTGGAAAGCTCTGCACAGTTTCTCAACTGTCTCTTCCGGAAGGAGCAAGTGCTTTTAGAGGAAAAGCAGCCCCAAGTGAAGGGCTCACATCTTTATTCCCCTTAATTCTTTTCTTCATTGGTAACTGCCCAAATATTTAGTCCGCTATTGCCCCATAATAAGCATTTATTGACTGCATGAATACAGGCATGCAAGGCTTGGAGGTAAGCTTATTATTCAGCTGTCCCTGACACCTAACTGCCATATTCTGTCTTGTGCTGAGTTAGAGAGGTGACAAGACCTAGAGGGACCTGGTCTTGGGTCAAGCTACTAGACAATATTCTTAGCACACACAATCTTTAGAGCAGTGGCCAACAGAAGGAGCTCTTGGAATACTGAGGAACTCCCTCCCTTTAAAGGAGTTTCTAGGAGCAGCGAAATGTATATTTTACCAGAAGGAGGGGCTTCTGAGCTAAGTTTTCTTTTTTTAAATATTTATTTTTATTTACTTATTTATTTACTGGCTCACCAAGTCTTAGTCATGGCATGTATGATATTGGATCTTTGTTAAGGTATGCAGGGTCCTAAAGGAAATCAGTCCTGGATATTCATTGGAAGGACTGATGCTGAAGCTGAAACTCCAATACTTTAGCCACCTGATGTGAAGACTGACTCATTGGAAAAGATCCTGATGCTGGGAAAGATTGAAGGTGGGAGGAGAAGGGGATGACAGAGGATGAGATGGTTGGANTATAGTGAAAATGAGTATACTACCCAAAGCAATCTATAGATTCAATGCAATCCCTATCAAGCTACCGACGGTATTTTTCACAGAGCTAGAACATAATCTCTCTGTTTTTTTTAATTGTTTAGAAGAACACCAAATCTAAAGTTTATCAATCAGGTAAAGAACAAAATATGAGTAGGAAAAAAATCTTAAAATTTATTTGGTAAATTTTAGTCATCACTCTATCCTACTAGTTATGTAGGATTTAAAGAAGAGTAAAACTACACTTTGATAATACAGTATAAATAGAACAAAAGCATTTGTAAACATTTAAGTTCAATTTCTAACCTTCACCACAAAATACATAATTCAAAACCCTGCATATTTAAGAACATAATTATTTTTCTCACCAAACCCTTTTTTTAAATTATTATTTTACAAATTTTTCTTGCAGCCTATTAGTCAGTATATTAGGTCCCCAAATAGCTGCTAAAATCAGAAGCAGTGCTAAAATGTTCAATTCCATTTAGTCTTTAAAATNCATAATTCAAAACCCTGCATATTTAAGAACATAATTATTTTTCTCACCAAACCCTTTTTTTAAATTATTATTTTACAAATTTTTCTTGCAGCCTATTAGTCAGTATATTAGGTCCCCAAATAGCTGCTAAAATCAGAAGCAGTGCTAAAATGTTCAATTCCATTTAGTCTTTAAAATATATTGTACTTCTTACTTTTAATAGCAACCTACAAAATTTTCAATTCTTAGTTAATATGATTACATGTAAATTAAACTGTGATCATACAGTTCATGTTAACAGTTTACACCTCTTATGTATTTCATACATCACAGCACAAATATGTTTACATTGTCATTTAATCAATTCAAAACTAAAAACATATGTTGCCCTGTTGATAAGTCAGATATGACTAGTAAAAATATTCTTAAGTGTTTTATCATAAACCAAAAATTCAACTTGGCCTACAATGGAAATTTTAATCTGCAATCTTCCTTGGAATATTGAAACATTGTATTCTATTTATAGGATAGGCCAAAAATTTCATCTGGATTTTATGGAAAAATTGAAACAAACATTTTGGCTAACCCAGTCGTTTCCATACAAATTGGTCTTCTTACTTTATGTATGTTTACATCAAGCCCAGGTGAAGGAAAGAATATGTGAAAGAGAAGGATAATAACAAAGGTGAGAGGAGAGTCTGACTGCTGAAAATCTTTGACATCATCTGCAATATGTGCATGTTTGTTCCTGCAGGCATTAGGAAGCCATTGAAAGGTTTTATGTAGGGGAATAGCATGACATATTTGTTTCATTTACAAGTAAGAAAGTATTAGAGAATCATACTCATTGAAATATAGGGTTTCCCTAGTGATTCAATGGTAAAGAATCCACCTGCCAAATCAGGAGACTCGGGTTTTATCCCTCTGTTGGGAAGAGTCCCTGGAAAAGGAAACGGCAACCCACTCCAGTATTCTTGCCTGGGAAATTTAATGGACAGAGGAGTCTGGTGGGCCAAGAAGTCCATGGGGTTGCAAAGAGTCAGACATGACTTAGAAACTAAACAACAGCATAGCATAATATATTTAAAATCTAGTAAACTTACTCTGGAAGCAATAAGGGTGGAGAATAACGAAGAAAAGAAGAACGATCTTCATATCAGGAAAAAGGTTATCTGAGGTATGAGAAAATTTTAAACTATGACAGCAGTAAGTAATCTTAAAAGGATTACAGATTCATGCTTGGAGTTATGAGAGAAATGGACAATTCACTCTTTCTGACTTAATGGCTAGTTGGAAATGCTCACTAACATAAAAAGTACAAAAGTCAGAAGTAATGTCGGGGTGATGGGTGGAGACAAAGAGTTCAGGTTGGCAAAACAATTGCCTGTGCCTGTAAGTAATCAGCTAGAAGTGTCCTGTAAGCTGAAACTTAGTAGTATAGAAGCTGAAGATAGAAACATAGATTTTGTGATTATAGATGATCAGTCATCCCATTAGATAGAAGGATGATGGTTAGGATGGTTGTATAATTGAGAGCATGTCAAAAACAATAGCCTGAATGACAGAAATTTTTGGAGAGTGGGAAAAAAGAATCCAACAGAAGAGTCTGAGAAGGAATAGTTAGAAAGGTCAAAAGAGAAATGGGACAGAGTGACATTTTATAATCCAAGGAAGAAGGAAGTGTCCAGAGGAGAAGAGTGGTTAGTAATATCAAATACAGATGTGTCGGTATGATGAGGATTTCATGGAATTCATTGAATCAATTCTCCTTATTTTAATAACATAAAGGCTTCTGCTATTTTAAGTCTCTTGCCAGTTATTCAAGCAGAAATAATTTTATTTCTGTTTCACATCTTAGCCCCATTGTGAAGTCCATTTTGACTAATCATTATGCTCTTTCTCCAGCTTTTTGACAATTTTTAGCAGAAACAGAGAACCTGGGCAGTTTTTTTTTTAGTGTATATACACAAAATAAAAGTAAACAAATGCATTTGTATATGTACAAATAAAATATTTACCTTCCACATATTAGGCATTCATAGAATATCCAAATGTGCTTTATGACCTTGCTTCTCTTACAATTTTTTTTTCTCTAATTAGAGATGCTTACATGACCATCTTATCCATCCCCTGAGAGACCTGTATGCGAGTCAAGAAGCAACAGTTAGAACCCTGTATGGGACAACTGATTGGTTCTAAATTGAAAAAGGAATACAACAGGGCTATCTGCTGTCACCCTGTGTTTAATCTATATGCTGAGCACATCATGAGAAATGCCATGCTGAATGAATTACAAGCTGGAAGTATGGCAGACGGGAGAAACTTCAACAACCTCAGATATGTGGATGATACCACTCTAATGGCAGAAAGCAAAGAAGAACTAAACAGCCTCTTGATGAGGGTGAAGGAGGAGATTAAAAGAGCTGGCTTAAACTAAATATTAAAAGAAACTAAAATCATGGCATCTGGCCCCATTACTTTCATGGCAAATGGAGGGGGAAAAGGTGGAAGCCTTGACTTCTTGGGCTCTAAAATCCCTGTGGATGATGACTGCAACCATGAAATCAGAAGACATTTGCTTCTTGGCAGGAAAGCAATGACAAACCTAGACAGTGTGTTGAAAAGCAGAGACATTACTCTGCCGACAAAGGTCAATATAGTCAAGGCTGTGGTCTTCCCAATGGTCACATACAGTTATGAGAGCTGGACTGTAAAGGAGGCAGAGCACCAAAGAGTTGATGCCTTCAAACTGTGGTACTGGAGAAGACTCCTGAGAATCCCTTGGACAGCAAGGAGGTCAAATCAGTCAATCTTAAGAGAAATCAACCCTGAATACTAGTTGGAAGGACTGATACTGAAACTGAAACTCTAGTATTTTGGTCATCTAATACGAAGAGCTGACTCATTGGAAAAGTCTCAGATGCTGGCAAAGATTGAGGGCAGAAGGAGAAGAGGGTGTCAGAGGATTAGATGGCTGGATGGCATTACCAATGCAATGGACATTAACTTGGGCAGGCTTTGGCAGATGGTGAAGGACAGGGAGGCCTGGCATGCTGCAGTCCCTATGGTCCCAAAGAGTCAGATATGATTGACTGAACAACAACCACCTAAGCATCAGTAATGAGAGAAACATACAGGGCAACTGTGGTGAAGTCTTCCATAGGCTCTCTAAGACTCCTCCAGGTGAACTGACATGGAAAGTAAAGTGATCAGTCTTTATACTGGGAATTAAAAACAAAGCCCAACAGTAAAGGCAGGAGCAGAAAGAGAGGATATAAAGAAAATGGGAAACAGGTCACTAAGTTCATGCTAGTCAGAGACAGAAATACAAGGTAGAGAAAACACTAAGGCTCAGGGCAAGTTGGAGATGGAGTCAGAATGCCTAATATATTTCTGAGAAGATGTCATTTCTAGGTAAAAATTCTCAGAAGCATCTCGTTTCTACTTTTAGGTAACTTGATGAATCTGTTCTTTTTAACTAAAGCTTAAAGATAAAAGCTTAAAAAGAATTTTAAGCTCAGAAAGAGAAAGCAAACAAGTGAACAAACAAAGCAATAGAGGAAAACTTTCTGGAGAATGTAATATTTGAACTAAGCTGGTCCATCAGACAAGAGGGTTGTGTCAATGCGTCTGTCTTTCAGTTCAGAGAATGACAGTCTTGAAATCAGGTCTGAAGTCTCCAATGAACAGTATTTTGCATTTATGACCTTGAGAAATATTTCTACATTGAATAAAGAATCTGGAAGCATGAGAAATTGCCACCAAAAGTCCACTCCACTTCAGAACAGCTCAACATAAAAATGTGCGATTTGATTACAAAGACAACTTAAGAAACCTCTAACAAAGGTATCTCCCTATATTTCTTCAGTTCTGGAGTTAATCAACCATTTTTATATAAGCCCTAACATCTATCTGAACTTTATTGTAAGAAACATTTTATTCCCCTGAACACCAAAGAATAATTACAATGGCCTCCAAATCTTTTAAAACATGTATTTTACTAATATATTCTTGTATCCCAGATTTTAAGACCAACCAAATAAAAGTGAAACCTTAGTCTTACTACATTAACTTAATTTCTTGAATTCCATGCTTCTTGTTCATATGCAACTATTGAAAAGATTTCAAAAGTTAAGCAAATGAACTTCATATATGGGAATACTTATAGTGATACTATTTCAAGTTTTTGATTGGTGATGGTGTTACTATTGGCAGCAATGAAAATATCTCACAATATACAAAAGTGTCTTACTCTTCCTCATGATTCCTTGGCCAACAGTCTCATTCCCAAATATCACGGCATAGGGGAAAAGTGGTGTTGGCTTCATTTAGATTTGATTTATGTACTACATCATCAGGAACAGACAAACCTGCATAATAAACAGCATATGTTGGCCTCAACCAAGCATGTGGATTCTGTTATATTAAAAGCAAATGTTCAAGCAACAAAATTAATATTAATGTGTTTTGCAAAATCAAAGTCAGGAGCTACTTTTGGAGGAGCTGAATAATTACAGACCCTGCTGTAGGCCAAATCTCACTTATTGCCCATAATAAAAGAGACCGGGTGGTCTCCAGTATTCAATCCCACACGTCTAATACTCCAAACTAAGTTTCTTTTATTCCTCATATAGAAAGTTTCTCTGTGAGAAAAATGCTTTATGAAAATGGTCATTATAGTTTTTGACAAGAAAAATGAAGTTATCTAGAAGATAACCACCACCATTGCAAAATTCTCCCAAGTCATATTCATAGTTATTCTGTGTTCTAGTTGCTCCACTTCATTTTGGAATCCTCAACTACAGAGATCTTCCTAAGGGGCAGGGCAATTGATTTCCATCTTGCTCTAAACTTTGCTATTGGAGATACATCTATAATCACTTAAAACTCATAAAATTATAAGCATATNATGGTCATTATAGTTTTTGACAAGAAAAATGGAGTTATCTAGAAGATAACCACCACCATTGCAAAATTCTCCCAAGTCATATTCATAGTTATTCTCTGTTCTAGTTGCTCCACTTCATTTTGGAATCCTCAACTACAAAGATCATAATAAGCAATAAAGGGAAGAAATTCCTAAGGGGCAGGGCAATTGATTTCCATCTTGCTCTAAACTTTGCTATTGGAGATACATCTACTTAAAACTCATAAAATTATAAGCATGTNTGTGTTCTAGTTGCTCCACTTCATTTTGGAATCCTCAACTACAGAGATCTTCCTAAGGGGCAGGGCAATTGATTTCCATCTTGCTCTAAACTTTGCTATTGGAGATACATCTATAATCACTTAAAACTCATAAAATTATAAGCATATTCTATAAGAATCCCAGGAGGCCAGTTTTCCTGAAATCCTGTATTCTGATCTCACTTTTGATTTCTGGAATCACAGTTACCCATATATTCTTATACCATATGTATACTTTTACATATTTACTGCCCTTCTTCTTGGGTCTGTCTTTCTGTTTCTCATTGTGTCCACTATGACAAATGATAGTTGTCAAGGCTCCACTCTCCTCACAGATGGAACATGGAAGTGTTTTTACTTTGAATTACACAACTCCTTTCTACACAGGCTTGCAGCCAACCTGCTTAGAACCAAGTGTTCCACTGTCGATATTTCTTTGAAACAGTCAGAAATAAATCTGTCCATTTCATATTAATGTGTACTCATATCTTTAAAATTCAGAATGAATTGCCTTGGGGTTCTGTTGTTTTATCTGAGAATTTTTCAAACATATATTGCAGCTTTCCCTATCATTAAACTTCAAATCTCGATGAGTCAAATCTCATCTCAGTGAGTCCAAGTTCTATATATCTGACCTCGTCATGGAAGCATGAAGGGTAGAAAAGAAGCAAACTGAGAAAGTACTGAAAGGCTTCTATGTTTAGTTGTTTATAAAGAAATGAAAAGGAAGTCACTAGCCTAAAAGGCATTGTTATTTTTAATCATCCCATAATAGTGAACAATTTTGTTTTCAAATGTGATTTTCTCAAGATTCTAAAAATCTGAAACATGTCTGCTGCCTGAGGTTCAGTGTCAGAAGTCACTATTGAAAATGATGCCACTCATTTTTTAAAATAACATTTTCTCAAATATTAAAAAAGTGCTTTTTTTAAAATAATTCTTAAGAATAAAGAAAAACATGGAGAAATAAAAATAAACTATGATTTTTACCGAGACATACCTATTCTCAGTTTCTCATATACTTTTACAATATGTATATGTGCATGCACATGTATTGTCAAAAGATAGATTGAGGGCATATTAAAATTTTATTTGAGGGAAAATGGATTGGAATTGAGCAGCATTCAATCTAGCCGCTAAGGAAGGAATTCTGAGGAGCTGTACAAAATGAAAGACAAAAAGACAAACAAATGAGGAAGTTATATCAGGCAAAAAAGCAAGTTGTTTATTGTAAAGTTACTTTCCTTTGCAGGATGGCAGGAGTCTATCAGCCAAAGCAAAATACTGATTAAGCAATCCCTGATCCACTGGTTTAAGATTCCATTTCTAGGAGATCAAAACTGTAATTAGTTTGGGGGTGGAAGGTTTAGCAAACACAACTGTTGTATGTCTGTTACAGAAAAAAGATCATATAGTTACATAACCAACTTTTTACACCTGCCAGCAAACATATCATGAGACTTTCTCACCACTAAATGCATCTTTACATCATTTCTAATGGATATACACTATTCCATTGTATGCCTGTTGCACAACTTTTAAATTGGCAATTAGGATGTTTCTAACTTGTCCCTATTGAAGACAATGTCTTAATGGTTATAATCGAAAATATATCTTGGTACAAAAATCTCAATGTCTCCTTAAGATATATTTTTAGAAATTAAGTTGCTGAGTCAAACAGCAAGCATATTTTAAAATCTGAACCATGGTGTCCAGGTGCCTTTCAAACTGCAGTAGATGGATGTAGTGCCTTGCCCTATATTTCATTAGTTTTTCAGAGGCAACACAGGTACTTTCTAAGTCCTAGGACATGTGCTAGTATAAGACAAGGAGCTATGGAAGGAATAAAACATGGTTCCAGCCAAGTTCTCCCAGAGCTTATAGCTTAGCAATGGGATATAAACATAATTTAAATGCAATATTATATTTGACAGAGTTTGAGCAGTAATGTTTAATCCTCCTTAATCAAAGAGGATAAATTAAACATGAGATGGGTGCTTTTGCCTATTACCTCATCTTCTACTACAAACATTATGAGATGGGTCTTCTTATCTTCATTCTGTTAATACACAGGAAAATCTAAGACCTAGAGAATATAAGTAATTTTTAATGGTTTGGCTGCTCTAGTCTCAACTCCATAATCCGCTAGGTTTGTGATTCTGGATGTGTGAACTTCTCTAAGATTTGCTTTTCTTTTCTGCAATGTGAGAATAAAATGAAGTTCAGGACTGTAAAGGACTGAATTAAATGTGAATTAGTGGCATATTTAGCACGGTGCTTCCTTGGTGGCTCAGATGGTGAAGAATCTGGCTGCAATGCAGGAGACCCAGGTTCGATCTCTGGGTCTCGAAAATCCCCTAGAGAAGGAAATGGCAACTCACTCCAGTATTCTTCCCTAGAGAATGCCATGGACAGAGGAGCCTGGCAGGCTACAGTCCATGTGGTCACAAAGAATCAGACACGACTGAGTGACTAACACACACACTTTAGCACATAGCAATCATTGGATAGACATCATTAATATCACCACTGCCTCTACTAATATCTGTATCACAGANGGACAGAGGAGCCTGGCAGGCTACAGTCCATGTGGTCACAAAGAATCAGACACGACTGAGTGACTAACACACACACTTTAGCACATAGCAATCATTGGATAGACATCATTAATATCACCACTGCCTCTACTAATATCTGTATCACAGAAGAGTGAGAATGGCCACTCTCCTTATAATCCTTTCCTTAATCAGAAAGATTTCTTCAGTGTTCAACCTTCTCAGCACCCTTCAGCGACACCTGACAACATAATAAATAAATAAATAAAATAATATTAAGTAATTGAAATATGTCTAATTTAAGATATTCTTCCCACTTATTTGCTGGTTCTTTAGTTATTTTTATGTAAACTCTGCTGTCTCTTAAGGATATATCACAATCCTGCACTTGGTTTTGAACATGTGAAGATGTTATTATAAATTCAGTTTCTAAAACAATTTAAAATACATTTAAAAAAATATTCTAGCAATAGGAGCTACCTCATGGCATTATCTAAAAGCAGGAAGAACAGACTGCAGGTGATTCAAACAAATTACAGGTGTAGAATTCCAAGGTAAGAAAACATCTTTGAACTACTTCAATTTTAGCATTTCTCATTTATGTAAGATACATAATATTTCATAAGTGATATACTCTGAGCTTCTCAAGTAATCTATTAAACCAGATCATCTTTTCCATTAATTGTTCCAGAAACTGTTCACAGTCGAAGGCATAACTGACATTTGATTCTCTTATTTGAATTTTTATAGTGTTTCTAAATAGAAGTCAGCAAGTTACTTTTGCTTATTTCTGTTAAACAGAAAGATTTCATTGAGAGAGACGCAGAGAGAAGTTTTTATCTGTCTTTATGCTTCTAATATTCATTTTAATCAGTTAACAGGCTTTATTTGTTTTTGGAGCATGAATAAAATAGCCCTCAAAGTGAAACTATCTCAAGCATTTCACCAAAAACACAGAGATGTTCTTCATTAAACACGTAAAGATGCAGATGAATTATCTGCCTAAAAATGCTCAAGTAAGCAGCAATGATGAATACAAAAAGGGTTAATATCAGTATCTTGAAAATTTACTATACTAGGCATCCGCCTGCTTTGCTCTTTATCATTTACCTAAAATTAGCTCCATAGGGTGTTTCTTTAGTAGATTCACTAACTATTGATATCAGTTGCTTTAATTTCAAGTTTTAGGGTAACAAGTACTGGTGGAATATTTGTCCCAAATTCTAATATAATTTTGCTTTTGTTTTCAGTGACTTAAAAACTGTGGATCACTAAGCCTTAATTATTACCATAGCAAAGAAATTCATTTAAATCATCTCAACAAAGGATTACTCTTAATGCAATATTATTACACTGAGAATTTGTGGGATGTCATGAAAAGGAAAAAAGCATTCCAAATACTAGGAAATACATACACAGGACTTACAATTAATGTAATTCATATAATAAAAAATATTGCTTTTATCTATTACAAAAATCTTTATTAGCATGGATATTGGATTTATAAAGCCATTAATAAATTCAAATTGCTAAACAGCAATACAAACCTACTCCTAAAAATGAATGATACTCACTTTTCTTTTTCCTACTTGAAGTATGCTTTAGAAAGTCTCTCTGGCCAGAAGAGAACCATATTATCCATTTGTAGTGAACATTTTTTTCTTATAAATGGAACATCAACCTTGCATATGCAGTGTCAAAGAATTTACTAGTACATGCATTTGAAGGCCAGAGAGCTTCAAGTCAATAAAAAAAAGAGAAAGATTTGTTTCCTCTAAGTGTCATAGAGCGCTTCAATGACTTCAAAGTCAGACCCATTTCCAGTCCTCTAAGACATAAAATGCAGTACTCATGTCAAGTGAATTTTCTAGTGGGTTATTTATTTCCATCTGTCTTATATTTATGGGCGGGTCAAGCACAAGATCTGAGCCTGCTTGAGAAGGAGATGAAAGACAGACTACTCTAAAGAAAGCGTCAACATTAAACAAGAAAATAAGAGTCAACATAAGCAAATTAAACTAAAAAGCTTGGGAGGATGTCTACCTTTTAGGCAATTTCATGTGCAAACCTTAATTTGCAAGTATGGAAATGTAGCCATCTCCACTATATACAATATAGTTAGAAATAATCATTTATGTAAACAAAACTGATGGATGTGTATTTCCTAAGTAGCATGATGCAGTTTTGTCTGTTGAAATCTTCTCAGTTCCTGTAACACTGTTTCAGGTTCCCAAGTTCTCTTTCAATGAATACTATCCATTTTTAGCACTCTTATTTACCTTTCCTATGAAATTTCCTTTTTCATTAAGGTTTATGAACCTTATTTTCTGCCAATAATTAAGCAGAAAAATAAATATTCTGGTGGTGTGTTGGACAGAAGTTCTTGACTCGTCGTACATTAAAACTGTGCCTAATTTATGCTAGTGTTAACCGCAGATTCATGGTCTTTGAACTTTTTAAATAAGTGAACGCTTTATTTCTCTAATGTAAACACTGTCGTTTGTTCAGATTTCTATAAAATATTTAACAAGTTACTCTGATGTCCTCAGGTAAAAGTAGCTTAAAAATGAGACCAGACTAATTGAATCAAATGCTATGTAGTTTTCTGTGCTAAGTGCCTTGTGCTAAGTCAATTTAGTTGTCTCTGACTCTTTGTGACCCCATGAACTGTAGCCCTCCAGGCCCTCTGTCCATGGCATTTTCCAGGCAAGAATGCTGAAGTGGGTTGCCATTCCCTTTTCCAGGGGATGTGCCCAACCCAAGATTGAACTGACATCTCTTTATGTCTCCTGCATTGGCAGGTGGGTTCTTTACCAATAGCGCCACCTAGGAATTTCAAGCAGTTTTCTTCCTGTCCATAATTATAGATAAAAACCAATGTTATTTACCAGAAAGAAAATACATACAACTTTAACCAGTCTTTTGAGATGGTCAAAATGTTGACAATGTGATGTGATTAGAATCAGATAACTTACCTCTCACAATTTCAGAACAATTTGGGGGGCATGAGAGTCAGTTTTAGGAGAGCAGAATTTGCAAACAGGACTTCTCAGCTTTCCCTAGCTTAGCCTATATTAGATAGTCTTTATTGTGAGCAGCTTTGATTTCTTATTTAAGTTGTTCACTCCATTGTTTACTGAAAAATAATAATAACCCACCTGAGCTTTTCTAATCCAAAACTTTTTATAAATTTAATCTTAAAAAATCATTAACTCCAAATATCAATGGCTTAGCACAACAATATATGTCACTTCTTGCCCATATGCATGAACAAAGGTTTCTCCTCTGCATAGGTTGTTAGAACATGGACTAACAGGAGACTTCACTGTCTCGTAATGCTGCGCCTTGTGATGTTTCGGCATTGGCCATAGCAAAGGAAGACAGAGCATAGAAACCCACAGCTGCTCTTAAGAGAAGCATTTCATCTCTGTACATTTCATCGGCAAGTTATGTCCCCAACATAAACTTCAAGGGATATTAGGAAATTTTCAAGCAAACGGGAAAGAGTCAACTACAGTGAAGTCTAGTAAACTCTATCACCTTCTGTTCACTAATTATTCAGTTTCTTCTTCTTGCCACATATAACACATATTCAGTAACTCGTACGGAGACAGCCTGAATCTCAATAAGTCAACGCCAGAATCTCAAAGTCCAGGATGTCCAGGGAAAGTTCAACAGCCCTTACCAAGCCCAGATGTGGCTTCTCTCGGTCTGGAGACTTATGAATTTAGAAGTCAAATTTCCTGTCCCTATACACACACACTCACAGTCTCTCTCTCTCTCTCTCAATTTCTTTCCCTCCTTCTCTCTCAGTAAACAAAGGCATGACAGGACCAGAAGAATTACAATAATATACTCAATTTTAGAAAGAAGACAATTACTGCTGGCTCAGATGGTAAAGAATCTGCCTGCAATGCGGGAGACCTGGGTTCGATCCCTGGGTCGGGAAGATCCCCTGGAGAAAGAAATGGCAACCCACTCCAGTATTCTTGTCTGGAGAATCCCTTGGACGGAAGAGCCTGGAGGGCTACAGTTCATGGGGTCACAAAAAGTCAGACACGGCTGAGTGATTCACACACACACACACACACACACACACACACACACACACACAAATCAGGCATAATCAGCAGCTCATATAAACCCCAAAGTCCTGCCGAGCACTCTCAGAGAAGATTCCCTACCTGTGTGTGCCTTCGATATCCACCTATGGCAGTTCTTTTTCTCCCCATTGCCTTCTTTGATTGTATCTGGAAATAAGTCTCGAGGCTGCATAGCAGCCTCCTCAGGCTCCTTATTCACTTAAGCTTCTGAGCACAAAGGCCATTTTCAGATTCTACAGTCAAAGGCCCCTTCAGTCCAGGTTTGTGGTTTCTTTGGCAGTACACTTCTCTCAAATACTTAAGAGGCTCCTTCTCTGTTTCATCAGCTCCACATGCCAGTAGCCACACCCGTGCTTTTAAATACCTAGTTTTCAAATCTCCAGTAGCCCTTTGTTTTCTTCACTGTCTGTCTTTTTCTCTCAATCTGATGGTGGCTCTCTGAAGTTTATGTGTAATAACAGGTGGGAAGACCTCATTTAACATTTTTAACACTTTCTCTGCCCTCGTGCATGTGTGCTCATTCACGTCTGACTGTGACCCCATGGACTGCAGACCACCAGGCTCCTCTGTCCCGGAATTTCCCAGGCAAGAATACTGGAGTGAGTTGCCATTTCCTCCTCCGGCGCATCTTCCTGACCTAGGGATCAAACCTGACTCTCCTGTGTCTCCTGCATTGGCAGGCAGATGATTTACCACTGTACCACCTGGGAGGCCATAAGTCCTGTAATCAAATGGAAGTTTTTGTCGAATATTTGTTACTTAAGCCTCTGTAAAATGTCTTTGGGTATAGTTTGGGTCTAGAAGCAGTTGACTTTTCCAATACTATGGGGATCCCCATTTCTAGACCCTCTTTATATCTTCATTTCTGCTTTTGAACCAGTCAGTTCTCTCCTGGGTTCATCTTTATTTTTGAAATCGTTTGCCAAGCACAGCAAATGGCAGTTAGCATACACTGCTGTGGCTCTGTTTTCTACCTCTTACCTAGGAACAGTTACCTAGGTATATGCTCTGCCTTTCAAGTTGTGACATGCAAGAGCTTCACCAAATGTTTTACTGCCATATAACATTCATTTTCTTCTCTGTCTGTCTCCTACAGCCTCATTTTTCTCAATGCCTGTCCTGTACATATCAATTCTTTCTTATAGTACAGTCTTCATTTCTAAAGCTAATTTCTGAGTTAGTGAGAGCAGCTGAGGTTAAACTGTAGTAGCACAATACCTGGAGAATCTAATCTGTCATAACACAGGTTAATTTCTTGTTCACAGGAAGCGTATATGTTACAAGAAAACTCTCCTCCATCAAGTCACTCGAGGAACCAGGCTATCTGTGGTCCGTCTGTGTTTCCCCTCGCCATCTCACCCTGCAGCTCTCAAGGCTGCCGAGTTAAGTGGAACTTATGATCATACTTAAATGCCTCAGACCTGAAGTGACACATGACAGTGTTCTCCTGGCAAGAGAGGCTGGGAAACTTTTGAATGCGTTTAGGAAGAAGAGTCAGACTGAGTATTGTGGGGACTAGTCACTTCTAGCTTCCGGTATTTTAATGCTCAGATAAACATGGAAACATAGATAAGTCATAGTAATGTTATTTGATCACTCTGATGGAGAAATATTTGTCAAATAAAATAACTGGATCATATAATAAATGTAAATGGAAAGTAGGAATTTGACCCATTTCTTCAATTTTGAAAACACCTATTGACTAATATGGGCTTCCCTGGTGGTTCAGTGGTAAAAAATCTACCTGCCAATGCTGGTGACACAGATTTGATCCCTGGGTTGGGAAGATCCCCTGGAAAAGGAAATGGCAACCCACTCCAGTATTCTTTCCTGAGAAATCCCATGGACAGAGTATCCTGGTGGGCTACAGTCCACAGGGTTACAAGACTTGGACATGACTTAGTGATTAAGCAACAACAACAACAGATTGACTAATATGCTATACAAGAAACATGTGTGTATGAGTGCTAAGTCGCTTCAGTCCTGTCCGATTCTTTGCAACTCTATGGACTGTTGCCCACCAGACTCCTCTGTCCATAGGATTCTCTAGGCAAGTATACTGAAGTGGGTTGCCATGCCCTCCTCCAGAGAATCTTTGCAACCCAGGGATTGAACCAGCATCTATGCTGTCTCCTGCATCAACAGGCAGATTCTTTACCATTAGCACCACCTGAGAAGCCGTACAAGAAAGATATATGACAATATAATTAGCTCTTAATTAAANCCCTCCTCCAGAGAATCTTTGCAACCCAGGGATTAAACCAGCATCTATGCTGTCTCCTGCATCAACAGGCAGATTCTTTACCATTAGTACCACCTGAGAAGCTGTACAAGAAAGATATATGACAATATAATTAGCTCTTAATTTAAAAAAACAGTCCCTCAAAACTAGTGATACCACATGGAAAACAAATGTTTGAAGAAAGCTAAGACACTAGCAGGAAACTAAGTGGAGCAGGAAATGCAAAGGAAAAGAGATGAGTAGATAGGAGAAAAGTGAGAGTAAATCCACATAAAAACATCCAGTAAAGATTTTAAATGATATAGAACATAAGGTATTATTTTTTAAAAAGATAAGTAAGGGGTCCACATAAGGCATTTCCTTACAACTTCAAAGCTTTATCATAGTTAGGACATCAAGGTTGAATACAAATAGAGATATTCTAGGTGATTCTCAGAAAATAGATATTCCTTAGCATCTAGATCAAGAATGAGAGCTCTAAGCATTTTGATGAGAAAAATGATGACCCAGATAATAAATTATTCCATCCACCATTCATAATAAACAGGATAGTCTTAGCCCTTCTAAGTCAAAGGACACTATATTCATCATTCCAGCACCCCAGGCACAGGGGGTCTGAGAGAAAGAGGGAGTGGAGATAGAAACCATCAGGGCTTGATCAAGCAAGAAAAAGACATGCAATAAACTATTAGCAAGAAATATTTCAAACAAGAATAAATAGTCTTACTCCATAAATAGTTCATTCAAGTTACTTTTTAAAAAATTAGCCCTCTAAAATATGACTAAGTAATCATAAACTCTTTCTATAAGTACCAGAGATTAAAGATTGTAGCCTTTAATGGTCATACAGTCCTATCAAAACTACTTGTCCCTGCTGTTGTAGCAAGAAAGAAATATATATATATATATATATATTATAAGGAAATTAAGGAAATGAATGGGCCCGTTGTGTCTCAATGAAACTTTATTAACAAAAATAAGTAGAGGTTGAATTGGCCTGTAGACCACAACTTGCCAACCTGTTCTCTAATAAGGAAAAAGGGCAAAGAATAGTAACAAAAATTTTTAAATAAACTGGTCCCAAAAATAGTAAACCATATTCAACCATACTAGTCATCAAAGAAATGTAAAGGAAAACAATGAAATCCTATTTTTATTTACCACATTATGGGTTAAATACCATGATACATGGCTAGAAGGTGGAAGCTCAGATCGACACAAATTTCACAAACTTTCTGAAGGTCAAATGCATATGCAAAAATACATAGAGAGACACACATACATTATACACACACATACATATATATATATATAGACAGAGAGAGATGGGAGGATGGGGGAACCACAGAATTAGAATTAGCAATTTTTACTAAGGATGTGTGGTGATTGGTTTGAATTTTAAAACTCTAGTCCAAAAGCTATCTATAGATGAATCCAGAATGAAACTACTTCTGAGTAGCCATAATGATTTACTTATGTGCTTATATCTACTTTCCTAGCCCCATTATTTACCTGGATGATAAAAAATGGTAAGAAGTGGGAAAAGTCATATAGCCTCTCTATTGGTTACAGTATTTCTTAATGGCAACCTGAGGTCTCCTACTCAGTCTCCCTGTATCACATTCTTTCATCTCATGGATTGAACAACTTTCTAGAGAACTACTATTAAGAAATAGCCAGACACGTACTTCTAACCGTAAGACGTCTACCCTCTATGAGGGATCCCCCTCTGTCTATGGGTCCAACAGTCCCTGCCTAAAAATATTTCCCTAGCATGTCTGATGAAGAAGGCAATGGCACCCCACCTCAGTACTCTTGCCTGGCAAATCCCACGGACGGAGGAGCCTGGCGGGCTGCAGTCCATGGGGTCGCTAGGAGTCAGACACAACTGAGCGACTTCACTTTCACTTTTCACTTTCATGCATTGAAGAAGAAAATGGCAACCCACTCCAGTGTTCTTGACTAGAGAATCCCAGGAATGGGGGAGCCTGGTGGGCTGCTATCTTTGGGGCTGCACAGAGTTGGACACGACTGAAGCGACTTAGCAGCAGCAGCAGCATGTTTGAATTGTAAACGTAATAATTACAAAGATCTTTGGGTGTTATATAAATGAAAACTTCACTAAAAGGAAAGTAAATAATCCTCACTGTCAAATGTCACAAACAAAAATTTGAAGTGAAACAGTCATGCGTGATGCCAGAAATTAGAGATGACTACAGTAGGTATTGTGAGGTATATTATCCCCATTATATACATATGTATGGGTGTGTTTACCAAACCAGGATCTGCCAAGCTATTTTTAATGTGCTCTATTTCACTTAAAGGAATATAAATAATTTTAATGTACATGAGCTCATTCACTTTTAACCACATTGCATTTTACTGGAATATATGCACAACAATTATTTATGCAGCCTTCTGATGAACATTTAGATTGCAAAATTATTTTCACTGTCATATACTCTAACATGAACATTTTAGTCCACATATTTGAGTGAGCTTGCCCAGTTAGTCCCCTTAGGGAAAATTCCAAGAAATGCAATTTTTCATGTTGAAGAGTATTTAAATTTAACATTTTACATTATATTAATAAATTACCCTCTAGAAAAGTTGTAACAATTTACTCTCTCTTCCAGTGTCCAATATGAGCATATTTAAATAAATTATGGTATTTCCACAGAATACAATCCTGTGTTGAAAAAATTAATGATGTGGCAAACTATGCATAGGACTATATCAAGTAAAACAAGGTACAGGATAAAGCAGATCACTGATATTTTACTACAGACATTCTATATGTGGAGGAATATATACAAACATATATATGGCAGAAATTGTCACAACTGAGGGAAAGAACTAGAGTAAATCTCTAAAATTTCTTTAAAACTCTTTTATATTTATTTGTCCAGTTTCCTAGAATTTCTGCATATTTCACTTGTAATCTGAAAAGCAATAAGCTAAGAAAATATTGTAAATCTCAAAGCTGAAAAAACAAGTCTTCACATATCCTGCAGGTCATCTAATGTTAGACATACACTTGCATAACAGCAAACTCCTAGTGAGTGCTCGGATCTGGAATGTTTAAACATACGGCACTGAAATACTTTTGCCCAACAAAGAACTTGTTTTAACTCATGAAAATCTTCATGCCTCATAGCAAGAAGGATAAAACCTTTCTCTTCTCCACTGAGAAAACAAATAGAATGAACTGTGAGATCCCTGAAAACAGAAAACTATCTCTTCGAACGAGCTGTAAGTCCCTGGCTGCAGGCATTTTGGAAAGCATTTTGGAGCGGAACAAGCCATTAATAAAGATTCAGTACTTACACTGACCTTTGAGCAATTCCAGATGTAGACATGGAGAATTTTCCACAAATAATAAAGAAGGGTCGGCTACAAGTAGTGACAGTCCNCCCTGGCTGCAGGCATTTTGGAAAGCATTTTGGAGCGGAACAAGCCATTAATAAAGATTCAGTACTTACACTGACCTTTGAGCAATTCCAGATGTAGACATGGAGAATTTTCCACAAATAATAAAGAAGGGTCGGCTACAAGTAGTGACAGTCCTGGACAGGCTCGCAGGAGGTTAGAATTACATGGGACACTGAAAAGAGACTCAGCAGAAATGAAACAACACACAAAGAATGCACATCCTTGACCAAACATAACCAGAGATTTATCCTCTCATAAGAATTTTCACCAGCTCCTTAGTGCAGAGGCGATATAGACTATATTATATTTTCTGGATATGATTAGTTTCATCAGTTTATTCTCCATGCTATGATTATGCTAACCTTTTATACAGAGGAACTCGTTTAGTCCTCACTAAACCCAACCTAGCAGACCGTTATTCACATTTTACAATTAGGAAAATGAGGCTCAGAAATTTAGGAGACTCAGCCGAAATCATGCTTCTTGAACAGAGGTCAGCCAGCTTTTCTTTAAAGGACCAGAGAGTAAATACTGTGCTTGCCAGTCACAAGATCTTGGACACAGATACTCAACTCTGTTGCGTAGTACAAAAACACATGGAGACAATATTTCAAGGAGTGAATGTTATAGAAGGAGTTCTGTGTTATAGAAATGGGTGGTGGGTCCACTGGCTGTGGTTTACCTAGAATGTGGGAAAACAAGATTCAAACTCAAGTCTATGTATTTAATAACCAAACAGCTATACAATAATATAGCAATAATTGATATAAATGTGGATCTACTCCTATAGTGTGGGTTCACTCATTTTCCAATATTCATTTGCCTCTCTGTACAGTGCTGCTCCAAATAATCTGACTGGTTAGTAGGAATTGTCACTTACTGTGATTTTGTGAGTAGAAAGATTTGGATGCCCTGAGAGCATAAATAAGACATGTAGCACCTACTTTGTAGTTAAGCATGGATTTAACAACATTATATTAGGAGAGATGTGCGGGTCTGAAATTTGGGCAGTACTCACCTTCTAAAATGGAAAAATAGAAGGAGATGACTCTGGGTCGTTTTTAAAATATGGCAATATTTAGTTTAACAAATCTCTGTATTTTTTAATTTCAAACATTAGTGAATTTGTCTCATAAGTATAATGATATTGGGCAATATAGCTACATCCATTATAAGCTGTTCAAAATCCAAAATTGGGAAGAAAGGCATTTCAATCACACTTAGTTTTTCTTGTGTTTATAATGTAGCAATGAAAATTAATCAACAGATTGAGTCAGTTGTTTGATTTTTTAGTAGTAGATCTTCACCAGAATTTGAGAGCCACATCCATTAATGCAGAATGAGTAAAGATAATATAATATTCCCAAAATAACTGAGAAGTTACAAACTCTGGGAAAGAGAATGAAAAGTCAGAAAATTTATGCTTCAGTCTTAACAGTACTATTGGCCAGTCATTTGACCTTCAACCAACTCTTTCTAAATCTGAATCTTCTTTGGAATAATAGTAGTCATATCATCTGTTACCATTTGAGGGTCATTGTGAAAGTTATATGAAACAAAATCCATAAAGTTATCTTATAAAACACTGTATTCATTAAGGCAGACCTAAGACTTGTGAACTGTTTTTACAAAGAAAAAAATATTTATTTTATTTTTTCTTTCTTTTACAGACCTGTCAATATCAATAACCTCAGGTGCAGATGACACCATCCTTATGGCAGAAAGCAAAGAATTAAAGAAACTTGATGAAAGTGAAAAAGAAGAGTGAATAAGTTGGCTTCAGATTCAACATTCAGAAAACTAAGATCATGACATCTGGTCCCATCACTTCATGGCAACTAGATGAGGAAACAATGGAAACAGTGACAGACTTTATTTTCTTGAGCTCCAAAATCACTGCAGATGGTGACTCCAGCCGTGAAATTAAAACATGCTTGCTCATTGGAAGAAAAACAATGACCAACTTAGACAGCATATTAAAAAGCAGAGACATTACTTTGCCAGCAAAGGTCTGTCTAGTCAAAGGTATAGTTTTTCAAGTGGTCATGTATGGATGTGAGAGTTGGACCATAAATAAAACTGAGCACTGAAGAATGATGCTTTTGAACTCTGGTGTTGGAGAAGGCTCTTGACAGTTCTTTTGACTACAAGAAGATCAAGCTAGTCCATCCTAAAGGAAACCAGTCCGAATATTCATCGGAAGGACTGATGCTGAAGCTGAAATTCCAATACTTTGGCCACCAGATGCAAAGAATGACTCATTTGAAAAGACCCTGATGCCAGTAAAGAAGAGAAGGGGATGGTTGGATGGCATCACCAATTCAATGGACATGAGTCTGAGTAAGCTCTGGGAGTTGGTGATGGACAAGGAAGCCTACAGGGCTGCAGTTCATGGGATCACAAAGAGTCAGACACGACTGAGTGACTGAACTGAACTGAATCCCTTTCACCAGAAACAGAAAGTAGAGACGCAGAGTTCAGAAATTTTGCCAGTCCATCATTGTGAGAAAGCAGAGTAAACCCATAATCCTATTACCATTTTATTTTTTAGGATCTTTAAAAATTTTTTCCTTACCATTAGTAATCACTAACATTTCTAAGTATTCAGTTCAGTTCAGTCACTCAGTCATGTCCGACTCTTTGTGACCCCATGAATTGCAGCACCCCAGGCCTCCCTGTCCATCACCAACTCCCGGAGTTCACTCAGACTCATGTCCATCGGGTTGGTGATGCCATCCAGTCATCTCATCCTCTGTCGTCCCCTTCTCCTCCNAGCCTGGTGGGCTGCCATCTATGGGGTTGCACAGAGTTGGACACAACTGAAGCGACTTAGCAGCAGCAGTAGCAGCAATGTTAAATAAAATGAACATTATTTCACCCCAGACTGTAAATTTTACATTGTAGGAATTATATCATACACTTAATTCTGCTACTCAAACAGCTATTTCTCAGTAACATCTTGATTAATATCTAAGTCAACTTTTAAAATAATCAAGTCATTGTTTGGGACATAGGGTTTTTACCTGCTTTATGTCAGACAAAACTCTGAAATAAATTTCTTAAATATAAAAAAGGAGTTAAATAACACTTCTCACTTTTATTCCCATAGCAATTACTGAAAAAGAAAGGTAAAGAGAAAGAAAGAGTAAAACATTAAATTTCAAAATAAGAGTGAGCACAGTCTTGTTTTATTAATATGAAACCTCACCCATCATTTTCATGTTAAACATTTATTTTTAGCAAGTTGGTACATGAATTATTGGCTAGGAAATTTTTCATAAGGAAAAATGGCTTTTAAAATAAATCTTTTCTTTAAGAACAAATGAATAAGGAAGGCACCTCCCACAGAAGAAAGCTGCCTAGGCTTTTAGGTATGAATATTAAAAAAAAATTCTCTCCTCATTTCACCTCTTCTCTGAGGGCCAGATTGTTCTGTGAACTGAACCTATTCCAACCTGAATATACTTAATATGAATGAACATTATAGCAAAAGCTAACAAGGCCAAATTCTGCTACCACAAAAATTTTAAAACAAATAATCACCATAAGGAAAATAGTCATAAACCCTGGCTTATAGCCCATGCATGGCTGAGTTTTTTAAATATGTTATTCAAAATTATTCCACACAATTTTATCAAGTCCTTAACACCCACTACTCAGTGCCTTTTAACTTTTTACTGTGACTTCCAGTAAAAAATATATTTTATGTCATGGACAAGTATATGTATGTATCTTTCTTTTTATATCTTAATATATATGTGCCTGCATGAGTGCTCAGTTGTATCCAACTCTTTGTGACCTCATAGACTGTAGCCCATAAGATTCCTCTCTCCACAATATTTTCCAAAGATACTGGAGCGAGTTGCCATTTCCTCCTCCAGGGGATCTTCCCAACCCAGAGATCAAACTTACATCTTCCATGACTCCTGCATTGACAGGCAGATTCAAGATTGACAACTGGAAAATTCCTAAAGAGATGGGAATACCAGACCACCTTATCAGCCTTCTGAGAAACCTGTATGCAGGTCAAGAGGCAACAGTTAGAACCGGGCATGGAATAATGGACTGGTTCAAAATTAGGAAAGGAGTATATCAAGGTTATATATTGTCACCGTGCTTAAATGTCAGGCTGGATAAATCACAAGCTGGAATTAAAATTGCAGGGAGAAATACCAACAACCTCAGAAATGCAGATAATACTATTCTAATGACAGAAAGTGAAAAGGAACTAAAGAACCTCTTAATAAGAGTGAAACAGGAGAGTGAAATGTCTGCCTTAAAATTCGCCATTGAAACAACTAAGACTGTGGCCTCCGGTCCCATCACTTCATGGCAAATAGATGGAGGAAAAAGTGGAAATAGTGACAGATTTTATTTTCTTGGGCTCCCAAGTCACTATGGATGGTAACTGTAGTCACAAAATTAAAAGATACTTGCTCCTTGGAAGAAAAGTTATGACAAATCCAGGCAGCATATTAAAAAGCAAAGACATCATTTGCTAACAAAGGGCCATATAGTCAAAGCTATGGTTTTTCCAGTAGTCACGTATGGATGTGAGAGCTGTACCATAAAGAAAGGGGAGTGACAAAGAATTCATACTTTCGAATTGCGGTGCTAGAGAAGATTTTTGAGAGTCTCTTGGACAGAAAAGAGATCAAACTAGTCAATTCTGAAGGAAGTCAACCCTAAATATTCTTTAGAAGGACTGATACTGAAGCTGAAGTTCCAATACGTTGGCCACCTGATGCTACTCATTGGGAAAGACCCTGATTCTGGGAAAGATTGAAGTCAGGAAGAGAAAGGGGCAAAAGAGGATGAGATGGTTGGATGGCATCACTGACTCAGCTGACATGAGTTTATGCAGGCTCCAAGAGATAGTGAAGGATGAGGAAGTCTGGCATGCTGCAGTACATAAGTTTGCAGAGTCAGACACAATTTAGTGACTGAACAACAACATGTTATACATAGCTTTATATATATATACACACATATATATATAAACTTTACATTTTATATGTTTATATGAAATTATAAAATGGAAAAAAGTTTTATAAAATAGTGCCTAATGTTCTATATGCTCTACAGTCTGATATTTTATGTTTTCCTCTATTTCCTTTTTTAAAAAACTGTTTGAGTCCTAGCTAACTGATTATACAACTCGGTACTATATCATGAGCCAATGCACAATAGAAAAAAATAGGGACAAAATATTCTTTTCAATAAAATGGAGAAAGAGCAAAAGAAAGACACAAGGTAAATGAGGGTAGAGACAAGAAAAAGAAAAGGATGAATGAACATAATAGAGAAAAGGAGTCATAGCTCTTTGGAAATTATATAACCATCATTTTATCAACTAGAGAAAAATGAAAAATTACAGAAAGTTGTTAGATTTGAAAAGCTCAAATAATCATAAATATTTTCCTCTCAGACATATGAAAACTAACGACTTCACAGATTAACTGTGATGTTCATTAAATACATGAACTATGAACTATGTCCAAACTACAAACTAAATAAAAACCAAGGTCTGTGTTGGGTGCTAAGTCACTTCACTGGTGTCTAATTCTTAGTGACCCCGTGGACTGTAGCCCGACAGGCTCCTCTGTCCATGCGATTCTCCAGGCAAGAATACTGGTGTTGGTCACCATACCCTTCTCCGGGGGATCTTTCCCACACGGGGACTGAACCCGTGTCTCTTACATCTCCTGCATTTGCAGGCAGGTTCTTTACCATTAGTGCTACCTGGGAAGCCCAAAGCCCAAGGCACCCTTGCAACTTTTTAAGTTGTGGCATATTATTTTCTGTGTAACATATTAATGATTCACAAATCTTGAAATTAAAATGACTATCCATTTCATTCAATAACTCTATCAAAGGCTTTCTTAACAAAGTTCTACATCCTCAATTTATGCTTAACTCATAAGAATAGCCAACAACTGTGCAAAGAGCACAGACTCTAGAGTTCGAAGAGCAAGTTTTATGTTTGAGTCTAGGTTTCATGATTCTGTATAAAAAGGTAAATGACAAAACATGGTAGAAACACTTTGTATACCAGATTCCCAATTCAATGTATGTAATCCTCATCAAATTATAGTGCCATTACATTGTCATAGCTGTTTAGAATTAGAAGAAACTTTTTCATAGGAGAGCCATTTATAATATGAATGTTTCTCCTTTTTTTTCCCAACCATTCTAAGCTTTCCATTCGATTTTCCTGCTGCAAAATAGTCTTTCCAGAAGATTCAGAAATTATCTCTTTTTATCTGTAAGAATTCGGAAAATATCATCTTAAACTCTATCATAATAAAAACAAATGCTTATTATTAGATTGTCTTTGAAGTTAAATCAGAAAGTGTTGTTGCAGATATTTCAGAGAAGTGATTTTGTCTGTCTTCAATTAGGCTGAGGTTTAGTTTAAAAATTTCATGTCCTAGTGAATTTTATTATCTTCATTAGTAATTATTTCTAGTTACTTTACTTCTGTAGTTCTCGAGACTAGTTTCAGATCTGAATTCCCCAGGGAACTTTTGAAACTATGGGATAGATTAGAAAACCCCATTTCTCTGCCTTGGGTGGGGGCTTGGGCATTGATTGTTTTTATGTCTCCAAGTGATTCTATAGGGCAGAAAAGATTAAGAAACACTCCTTTAGTTTGTCCCACTAATCAAAAAGCAGCTAAGAGACTCAGAATTCAGTCAAGAGATTCTAAACTGATTCAGTCAAGTGACATACATCCTTACATTCCAGTGGGGGAAAATAATTATGACTGTATCAAAGATATTCTAAGAGTAATTATCCCAATTTCTGCATCAGTAATTTTTCCTTCTGCGTATTTAGACCATATAAACCATTATTTATCCCTTCTTAAAACATTTAAAAATAAAAACTGCTCCTAATTGCACAACCCTTCCTCACCACCACTTCATTTTTTCTGATTTTCTTGACAGCAGAACTCCTCAAGAAAGGATTTATACTGGTTATTTCCAATTTCTCTTCCCATTCTCTCTGGAACTTATTCCATTTGGCCTCTCCTCACTACTCACACTTCATTTAAACTGTTTGTTGCAAAGGCACTGATAATTTGTATAATCCAAAACCAAATGGTCATTCCAGAGACTTCATTTTATTGGATCCTTCAGCAGGCTCTGGCTGCAGAGTTGGCAGTAGTTTGATGACTTCTCCCTTCATTGCACACTAATTCACTCACTTCTAGGAATTAGCTTTCCCAGTGGCTATACCTTCTCCGTCTCTTTAGCTGGCTTTTCTCTTCCAACCACACTCCAACTGCTGGTCTGCTCAGTACTCAACCAGACCTCTTCTCCTTTCTCTGCTCATTCCCTTTCTGGACTCAATCAGTCTTGGAGCTTTAAATATCATCTAGATTTTGAGAACCAGCAAATTAAAATCTCCAACACGTCTCTCCATCTCAGTATCCTTAGACTCAATTCTGCCTACTCGAGATCTCAATTAAGTTACTATTAGTCATTTCAAACCTGATGTGTTTGAAAGCAAACTCATATTATTATCCCCGACTTTCTTTGTATAGTCTTCCCCATCTCATCTCCACCACCTTTCTAGCTTTCAGGCCCCAAACCTGGGAATTATGTAGCACTACTCATTCTGTTATATCCTATGGTCACTCTTTCAACAAGCCCCACTGATGCTACTTTTACAAATACACCCAGAGCTCAACCACATCACACCACCTCTACTACTTCCCCTCTCGTCTTAATTACATCATCTTTCACCTGGGTCAGGACAGCAACTTATAAATGAATCTCTTTTCTTCTCTTACTCTTCATGTCCACACAGAAGCCAGAGGAAGGATCTTTTAAATCCACATCATATTATGTGTTTCCATCACTCAAAACCATTTCATTTTATTCAAAGTAGAATCGAAAGGGTTTATCATTTTTTACAAGATGCTATGTGATTCCTTCNCATGTCCACACAGAAGCCAGAGGAAGGATCTTTTAAATCCACATCATATTATGTGTTTCCATCACTCAAAACCATTTCATTTTATTCAAAGTAGAATCGAAAGGGTTTATCATTTTTTACAAGATGCTATGTGATTCCTTCTTTGGAAGGAATGATGCTAAAGCTGAAACTCCAGTACTTTGGCCACCTGATGCCAAGAGTTGACTCATTGGAAAAGACTCTGACGCTGGGAGGGATTGGGGACAGGAGGAGAAGAGGACGACTGAGGATGAGATGGCTGGATGGCATCACAAACTCGATGGACGTGAGTCTGAGTGAACTCCAGGAGTTGGTGATGGACAGGGAGGCCTGGCCTGCTGCAATTCATGGGGTCGCGAAGAGTCGGACACAACTGAGTGACTGAACTGAACTGACTGATGTGCTTTAAACTTTCTATTTTCTGTCTAAATACATTTCTTAAGCTTTCCCATTACATGTACTGCTCCAGCCACACTGACTTCTGTGCTGTTCTTAGAAGCTACAGATATGATGTCACATCACGACCTGTATATTGGGTTCTTCCATTGCTAGGAATGGTTTTGCACCTCTCCTTCTAATACACCAGGATGTTTTCTCTCTCAGTTCCTTTAGGTCTTTCTTGCTCAGTGGTCTTAACCTGGCTGGGTTATTTAAAATTAGAATACCTCTCATAGTCTCTATAACTCTTTCCTGTGCAGCTGACCCATAACAGTTATCTGCTTATCACCATCCGACACGTGTGTGTGTGCTCAGTCATGTCTGACTCTTGGTGACCCCATGGACTGTAGCACACCAGGCTTCTCTGTCCATAGAATTTCCCATGCAAGAATACTAGAGTGGGTTGCCATTTCCTTCTCCAGGGGATCTTGCTGACCCAGAGATTAAACCCACATGCCCTGCATTGGCAGACAGATTCTTTACTGCTGAGCCACTTGGGAAGCCCACCATTTGATGCACTGTAGGTTTAATTGTGACTCTTACTCCCATTAGAACAAGAACACCATGAAGGAAGAAATTTTTGGTTTTGTTTCATTTTTTTGGTTTTTCTTCAGGTTTTCATCATTATTTTCAACTTCAGTATAACTGACAAATTGTAAGATATTTAAAATGTTGATGATTATATATATGAATATATTTTTAAAGGATTCCCTCCATCAAGTTAATTAATACATCCTTTACCTCACTATTTAGCTTTTTAGTTGTTGTTGATGAGAACATTTAATTTCTATGTCTTAGCAAATTTCAGTTATACAATACCGTGTTATCAACTTGCCAACTACAAACTAGCACTTGCCATCTAGGTCTATAAGGATTAAATCACATGCTGCTGCAGCTGCTAACCTTCAATACCCCTTGAAAGGAGTTCAGGGCAGAAAGCAGAAATGAGGCACTCTGTTCCCTGGGAAAAACTGGCAAGACATGTCTTCAGATAGTTAGATATTTTCAGGAGAAGATTTCATGAGCCCCATTCTTGCATCTCTGCATATCTAAAAAAGTACTAAAATCCTGCATGGTGAAGTCCACTCCTTGTGATTAGTGGAAAGCTTCTGCAAAAAAATATGTGCTTGATTGCATATATTCCCCCTTCATCAAAATCACATATATACTGAACTTCCTCCTGTCTCTTTGGAGCAGTTTGTCAAAGCTGAGAGGTTGCCTCTCGGTCTATGGTTCTCATTTTGCCCTAAATAAAACTTAACTTGCAACTCATGCTGTGCATTTTCTTTTAGTTGACAAACTATAGTCACCATGTTATACATTAGAACCTCAGAACTTATTCATCTCATAACTGAAACTTTGTACCCTTTTACCCACTTTATCCTATTTCTTTCACCCCCAGCCCCTGGCAATCACCTTTCTGCTCTTTGTCTATGAGTTCAACTTTTTTTTAAGACTCCACGTATAAAATTTGTCTATCTTTTCAAAAATCCATCTCATAGTTTCATTGATCTTTATGTTATCATCTTCATCTCTATTATTTCCATTTTGATCTTTGTATTTCCTTCTATTACTGAGTTTAGTTTTTTCCTAGTTCCTTGAAGTGTAATGGTAAGCTGTTTATTTAAGACCTTTCTTTTTCCTTTATGAAGGCATTTATCATTATAAATTGCCCTCTTCAAACTGCTTTTGCTGCACCCCATAAGTTTTGGTGTGTTCAGTGTGTTTCCATCTCATTTGTCTTAAAACATGTTTTGACTTCTCTTCTTAGTTGTTTAGGAGCATGTTGCTTAGCTTCCATATATTTGTGAATTTTCCAACTTTCTTCCTATAGTTTCATACCATTGTGGTCAAAAAAGGTACTTGGTGTGATTTCAACCTTCATAAATTTATTTAGACTTATTTTGTGCCTAACAAGATGATCTTTCTGGAAGGATATTCCATGTGCTTTTGAGAAGAATGTGTATTCTGCTGCTATTGGACTGAATGTTCTATAAATATCTGTTAAGTCTATGTGGTCTAACATGTAGTTTAAGTCTAATGTTTCTTTATTGATTTTCTGTCTGGATGATCTATCCATTGTTAAAAGTGTGATTTTTGAAATCCCCTATTGTCACACTGCTGTCTATTTCTCCCTTCAAGTCTGTTAATATTTGCTTTATATATTCAGGTGCTCCGCGATTGGGTACATAAATATTTACTGTTATATCCTCTTATGAATTGACCACTTTATCATTATACAATAGCCTTCTTTGTCTCTTGTTACAGTCTTTGTCTTAAAGCCTGTTTTGTCTGACACAATTATAGCTACTTCTGCTTTCTTTTGGTTACTATTTTCATGGAATATCTTTTTTCAAATCTTCACTTTCAGTCTGTGTGTGTTCTTAAAGCTAAAGCGAGTCTCTCATGGGACCTTGCCAGGGACAAGTTTATGGAGAAAATGTGCCTTGACCTCTCCTACTCATTTTGATATAGGCATGTTCTCATTTACTTGATATGTAGAAATCACTTAGCTAGTTTCCGGATGTTTCTCACAGTTGGTTGCTCCATGTGTAGCTGTACAGTTGGTGTGTCCCTGAGAGGAGGGACATTTACCAGCCTCTATATCACCTCCTTAGTTCAATCAGTTTACTTTTGTTTTTTTGATAGTGTCAATCCCATTGACTAGAATTATACTAG
Organism: Neotragus pygmaeus; assembly: GCA_006410875.1. NCBI lineage: Eukaryota > Metazoa > Chordata > Mammalia > Artiodactyla > Bovidae > Neotragus > Neotragus pygmaeus. Next base: position 787,484 of record SJYV01056332.1, read on the forward strand.
GCATATAGTTGATATTCACTATTTATTTGTCAAATAAGTCAATAATAAGTTTCAACTTTGTCCTGGATACTTTAAAATTTATTCTAATCTAGATTATGTGCCTGCTAAATCATTTCAGTCTTGTTCTGCTCTTTGTGACCCTGTGGACTGTAGCACAGACAAGCTCCTCTGTCCATGGGATTCTCCAGGGAAAATTACTGGCATGAGTTGCCAATGAGTTCTCCAGGGGATCTTCCCAACCTACAGATCGGACCTGTGTCTCTTTTATCTCCTGCATTGGCAGGTGGGCTCTTTATCACTAGTGCCACCTGGGAAGCAGTAATCTAGATTAGGTAGTCTAAATTACCTTCCAGTTCTACAGTTCTGTGATTCTAACACAAACCTCATCTTAGTCTGCTTGATGTCCCCTTTCCTAACTCAGTCAAACCAAATTAGTTCATTGCTCCCCTTGCCTTTATAGTGCTCTATTCTTGCTCTATAATGTCAGCATTTATCATAATATTTTCCCAAAAATTTAACCCAGAGTTAATTAAGGGCAAGGTATGTTTTTATCTGTTTCTTCATATCCTTGTTATAACATACCATGCAATCCAACACTCATAGTGTTAGGCTTTCAATAAATATTTATTGATTTAATGAATGTGATGTGCAAAATAATGCTTTAGGGGGTGGAGATCTGAGAATGTTTTAGAGGGGAAAATATTTTTCTTTTTTTTTTAAATATTTTTCTTTTTAAACATTTAGCTGAAGGTCAAAAACTAGATGGGAATCTCTCTAGTGGACCACTGAGGAACTTTTTAAGATTTTCTCTTTTTCCTAGTCTTGAAGCCCAAGCTCTCAAGCAGCAGGTTTTCTGTTTTCGTTTTTATTTCCTATGATGTTTTCTTTTGGGGGAATTCAAAAGTTATCGTTAGTCTCCTAGAAAGTAAGTCTCATTTAAAAGGACAGAAGCCTATCTAAATCCACCAAGGTAAGTGGGAAGCAATCTTTAAGTTTTCAGAAATAGATATTACCTGAAATCTCTATTTCTATATTTTATCACAATTTTTAAAAAATGAGGAAATACCTATCATTGAACCTCATTTTAACTGCATCCTCTAAATCACAATATTTAAATAAAATAAAGAGAAAGAAATAACATTGTAAAATAAGAACTTTTATTTAATCACATGTCTAATCTAAAGGAAAAGTCAAGGAATTATATGTATTTATTTTAATTATACATCTACAATATGAATTTATATTTACTCATTACTGTAATAAAAAGGTCATCATTCTGTTATAAGATGTTACAATATAATATATATATTATATTTGACTATATCATCACTCCTTCCCTATAACTTATTTGCTACATGAACAGGATAAATTTATTTGTGGTATGAATTTCCTGCCCTTTGAAAATGAAAATGGATCTCAACTTCACTGAAGTAAAACTCAGAGTTCCCTTTGGTTTATATTTTGTTTTTAACTTTCCATAACCAAAGCACTGCCTCTAAGTGTATGTCCTAGATACAGTCAAAAGTTAAAAAAAAAAAAGTATAGCATGGTTACCAGCAAAGAGCTACAGTCCATGGGTTTGCAAAGAGTCAGATACGAGGTAGTGACTGAATAACAACAACCAGCAAGGCCCATTAACCATTTCTGGAGATAAAAATAGGATTTGAGTATCTGACCTGTTCCTTCCTCCGTGTGTAGTCTAACGTCTCTTGCTCATAGGGTGCCATGTGCTGAGGTGCACACCATGCCCTTCAGATGACAGCTCCTGGTGCCAAATGTCTGCTCTGAAACATAGCTCAGTGATCAGGTGCAGAAGATGGATACAACACAGCAATTCAAGATGGTGGCAGTGGGTCTTTGCTGTGCTTGGCACTTGGATCTGTAGCCTGAGCAGCACAGCTGTGCCCACCTCATGGGAACTCCACCCCCTCCCTTCACAGCTGACAAGGACCCTGATAAAATAAGCCCCACCCACTGTCTATAAGGAGCCTGTGTGCTCTAGAGCAAGCTCCCACCTCACCATTCTCTGCCATTCTCTGATCAGAATCAGGGAATGCTTTTGCCTTTGCCCCCAAATTAGTCTTCTTCTATTGGCCTGGTTGACCTTAGACAAGGTTTCCCTGGTGACTCACTGATAAAGGATTCACCTGTCAATGAAAGAGTCATGTGTTTGATCCCTGGTTTGGGAAGATAGGGCCTCCCTTGTGGCTCAGCTGGTAAAGAATCCACCTGCAATGCAGGAGACCTGGGTTCAATCCCTGGGTTGGGAAGATATCCTGGAGAAGGAAATGGAAACTCACTCTAGTCTTCTTGCATAGAGAATATGTTTATATTTATATTTATTTACATTTAATATAAATACCAAAATCAGTTTGATTATATTCTTTGAAGCCAAAGATGAAGAAACTGTATACACTCAGCTAAAACAAGAAACACCAGGAGTTGATTGTGGCTCAGATCATGAACTCTTAATTGCCAAATTCTAAGTTTAAACTGAAGAAAGTAGGGAAAACCACTAGACTGTTCAGGTATGACCTAAATCAAAACCCTTATGATTATACAGTAGAAGTGACAAATAGATTCAAGGGATTAGATCTGAAAGAGTGCCTGAAGAACTATGGAAGGAGGTTCATGACATTGTATAGGAGGCAGGGATCAAGACCATCCCCAAGAAAAAGGCAAATTGGTTGTCTGAGGAGGCCTTGCAAATAGCGCTGAAAAGAAGAGAAGTGAAAGACAAAGGAGAACAGAAAAGATATATCAATTTGAATGCAGAGTTCCAAAGAATAGCAAGGAGAGATAAGAAAGCCTTCCTCAGTGATCAGTGGAAAGAAATAAAGGAAAACAATAGAATGAGAAAGACTAGAGATCTCTTCAAGAAAATTAGAGATATCAAGGGAACATTTCATGCAAAATGGGTAAAATAAAAGACAGAATTGGTATGAACATAACAGAAGCAGAAGATATTAAGAAGAGGTGGCAAAAATACACAGAAGAACTATACAAAAAAGATCTTCATGACCAAGATAATCATGATGGTGTGATCACTCACCTAGAGCCAGACATCCTGGAATGTGAAGTCAAGTGGACCTGAGGAAGTATCACTACAAAGAAAGCTAGTGGAGGTGATGGAATTCCAGTTGAGCTATTTCAAATCCTAAAAGATGATGCTGTGAAAGTGCTACACTCAATATGCCAGCAAATTTGGCAAATACAGCAGTGGCCACAGGACTGGAAAAGGTCAGTTTTCATTCCAATCCCAAAGAAAGGCAATGCCAAAGAATTCTCAAACTACTGCACAATTGTGCTCATCTCACATGCTAGCAAAGCAATGCTCAAAATTCTCCAAGTCAGGCTTCAATAGTGCATGAACTATGAACTTTCAGATGCTCAAGCAGGATTTAGACAAGGGAGAGGAGTCAAAGATCGAATTGCTAACATCTGTTGAAACATCAAGAAAGCAAGAGAGTTGCAGAAAAAACATCTGCTTTATTGACTACACCAAAAAATTTGCCTGTGTGGATCACAGCAAACTGTAGAAAATTCTTCAAGAGATGGGAATACCAGACCACCTGACCTGTCTCCTGAGAAATCTGTATGTAGGTCAGGAAGCAACAGTTAGAACTGGACATGGAGCAACAGAGTGGTTCCAAACAGGGAAAGGAGTACATCAACACTGTACATTGTCACTGCTTATTTAACTTATATGCAGAGTACATCATGAGAAATGCTGGGCTGGAAGAGGCACAAGCTGGAATCAAGATTGCTGGGAGAAATATCAATAACCTCAGATATGCAGATGACACCACCCTTATGGCAGAAAGTGAAGAGGAACTGAAAAGCCTCTTGATGAAAGTGAAAGAAGAGAGTGAAAAAGTTGGCTTAAAGCTCAACATTCAGAAAACAAAGATCATGGCATCTGGTCCCATCACTTCATGGCAAATATATGGGGGAAACAATGAAAACAGTAACAAACTTTAATTTCTTGGGCTCCAGAATCACTGCAGATGGTGATTGTAGCCATGAAATTAAATACACTTGCTCCTTGGAAGAAAAGCTATGACCAACCTAGATAGTATATTCAAAAGCAGACACATTACTTTGCCAACAAAGGTCCATGTAGTCAAAGCTGTTGTGTTTTCAGTAGTCATGTATGGATGTGAGAATTGGACTGTAAAGAAAGCTGAGCACTGAAAAACTGATGCTTTTGAACTGTGTTGTTGGAGAAGACTCTTGAGAGTACCTTGGACTGCAAGGAGATCAAACCAGTCATTCCTAAAGGAAATCAGTCCTGAATATTCATTGGAAGGACTGATGCTGAAGCTGAAGCTCCAATACTTTGGCCACCAGATGCAAAAAACTGACTCATTAACAAAGACCCTGATTCTGGGAAAGATTGAAGGTGTGACAANAGGGGACAACAGAGGATGAAATGGCTGGATGGCATCACCAACTCAATGGACGTGAGTTTGAGTGAACTCCAGGAGTTGGTGATGGACGGGGCGGCCTGGCGTGCTGCAGTTCATGGGGTCACAAAGAGCTGGACACGACTGAGTAACTGAACTGAACTGAACTAAACTAGGTTTGGGGTTATTGATAGAAATACGAATAATATATTAAAATGCTTTTAAAATCTTAAATGCTTTTCTTTACTAGAGGAAATTCCAGAAATCCTAGATCTCCACTCTTTGCTCTAACTAAAAGATATTAGTATAAGCTTTAAAAATCTGATTCATTTTTTTAAATTCCTTTAGTAAAATTACTAATTCCTTTAATATATTCCAACAATATCACAATTAGACCTAGATTAATAATTGACAAAGATTAAATCTCAACAGTAGACTCAGAAAGCTCCAGGAAAAATGAGGCACATGATCCAGGTAACGCTGTATATGCTATGTGTTCTTAGTTGTTTCAGTCATGTCCGACTCTTTGCAACCACATGGACTGTAGCCCTCTAGGCTCCTCCGTCCATGGGACTCGCCAGGCAAGAATACTGGAATGGGTTGCCATGCCTTCCTCAATGCTATATGTTATGGCTCCAGACCAAAGAGAATATATTATAATAGAAAATATTACAATATCCCCTTATTAATATTAATATCTAAAAGACTTCTAAAATATCCTGCAGGAAGGAAATCTATGTATACTAGCTTAACCAGTTTCTTTGGCATCCTGAATAAATATCTATTAATGTCACATAGACTTGTGTCACCTGGACAAAATCCATCCCCAAAAATAACTTAGAAAAGTGCTGCTAAAGGCACAAGTCAATTGAAATGAAATGGATTAAATAATCGCTTACATTCCTTCTGAATGTTAAGTAAATAAAATAGCAAGTCAATTCATTTATTTTTACTTAAAATTGTTTATACATTGGGCTGGGGAGAGTGAGGCAAAGCCGCTGGATACATATGGAGTTTTACCTTGGGGGATGGAAGTGTTTTGAACTAGACAGAGGTAGTGGTTGCAGAGCACTGTGAATGTAATAAATCCCATTGGATTGTTTACTTCAAAATGGTTCCATTTATTGGGCGACTTTCAACCTCAATATATTATCTTTTAAAATTTCACACATGTATAAAAAGTACAATTTCAAAATCTTAAAATCTAACTATTTCAAGTGTTGTATGAGAAACCTACAAAAAGTTTCACAATCAAAACACGTATTCCTACAAATATCGAATCAACATATCTTATACCTGAAACTAATACAATGTTATGTCAATTACACCACAATTTAAAAAAAGAAAACATATCACCAAATCAACAAGTAAGTTTTCTTAATGGCCTATAAAATGTCTGTATGTATTTGTAAAAATAAAAATCAATATTCCTTTTAAGCTCTGAAATTGCAGAAGCTGTGTAGTAAAGTCAATACTAGGGAAAAAAGGTATTTTCTACAGGTAGCTAATATTTTACAGGCAGATTACAAGCCATCACGAAACACATATTGACAGAGATTGACTGCGGCCGCTGTAACTTAATCTCTGCATTGGAGATCTCAAGCCTCTTGAGTCTCACTTCATGGTTTTATGATACAGTTACATCACAACTCCTCAGCAGAATTACAGCTTTGTCACTAATCTCTCCCTATCAGTTATCCTGTAAGGAAGGAAGCTGGAAGGCACCACGAGAAAGAGGCAACAGCATGAATGATTGTGTTCAGTCTCTTTCCACCACAATATCTGTAAGTCTGGGAGTGATAAATGGCACCCGAGTTATAAATGAGCAACAAGGTCAGTAGCACCAAGCAGCCAAGAGTTCAAAGAAAAGTCACAATTCTGATGGGTTCAAGAAAAGGCCACATACTGCTGGCATGCATCGGTAGAGATAAATCCTTCGAGATGCCTTACTGCAGTTACAAAACAGAATTAGAAAAGCCTGTTATGGCAGAGCTAAGAGTTCTGTCCAGGAATTGAACAAAGAACATTGATTAGAATAAAAGTCATTCATTTTCTAGGAAAAAAAGTCAAGAATCCTGGTGGAAAATGTCTTCAAAATGTTAAATAATCCTTCGACACTGAAAGATGTATATCTGAGCAAGTCTGCTTTTCTTCTTGGTCTTCTCCCCTTAATCTCTTAACTACATCTATAAAGAATCTAGAAGAGACATGGAGGGAAGTGGCCTGACCCTCTAGAATTATTTTAGACTGAGTCTTCATCTCTTTATCAATTTCCTTAGGTGAACTGCATAAAATGAAAATGTAACCTTTTCTTGTAAACTAAAATAAATAAATCTCCTAAAAATATAAGGAATAAAAACCACTTAATGTTGTAATGATAAGTTGGCCAAGAAATAAATCCCCTTGTTTGACCATGTGTGGGATGTGTGTGTGTGTGTGTACTCACTCATGTTTGACTCTTTGCAACCCTGTGGACTGTAGCCATCCAGGCTCCTCTGTGCATGGGATTTCCCAGGCAAGCATACTGGAGTGGGTTCCCATTTGCTACTCCAGGGGATGTTCTTAACCCAGGGATCGCATCTGTGTCTTGCACCTTCTGCATTGGCAGGCAGATTCTTTACCACTGTATCACCTAGAAACCTGAAAATGTTGAGGATTTTCCCAAAGTTATATCATTGGTAATTGACAGATTAGGATTAAAATCCCTGGACTCTTGAAACTCACTCCTGTCTTCTTTCTCCTTAAAAATGTCCTCTCAAATAGCTTCTGAAGTTCTTGTAGCATCTAGCTGTCTCATTGAAGGGACTGTAGTCCTCAAGTTTTCATGCTCTGTATATTTGTAATTGATTTCAATAATCTTTGCTATTGCTCATGTATTTTTTTGTGATAATCAAGACAAATTGTACCATATGGGAAAATTTGCTAACCATTCTGATGCAAAGCTGAAGAATACTAAAACTGAAAATCTCTGAAATCTCCACTCTTCCTTGGAGAAAGAATCCTTGAAAACACTTCTGTCCACTTTCACTCTCCTTCCTCATTAAGGAACCTCATGTTCCACCTGAGACAGCCACAGAAATTTTCCTCCTTATTTTAAACAGCCATGTTGGAATATAGAAAACTGCACCACGTCTCTCATGAGTAATTAATATTAGGATAATTATTTTCACAACGCTTTTGCCTTAAACAACAGAATATGAAATGTTAAAAAGCTGTTCATTGCATACAATAATGGAAATGTAAGGTACATTTTGTTTATGAATGCTTTTAAGAATCAAATTGATGTTACAAAGTTTTCAGGGCAGGAAAAATATATTTTCAACAGTGGCCTAAAACTAGTTAGTATTAATCAAAGGACGCAAGAGCTCTTATTGTCCAAATTGGTAGACAATCCAAGAAAGAATTACTTGTCTTGTAAGACCATTCTTTATAGTTAATTTGTGCATGTCTAATTTTCTGAAACTACTCAAACTAAGTATTGAAATTATACCATAAAGCTTTAAAGGTTTCTTTTTTCCATTGTGTCCCATAAATGCCTCTACAACACTTCCCAATTTGCTGTGAGAGCACTTGACTAGCATTATGATCAGCCCCAAAGAATTTCTGCAAACGTGCTGAGTCACACCTCTCTTGAATATGTATAATAATAGTTGTGCTTCAAAGGTATCTCCTTGCTATGCTAAACTTGAAAAGCATAAGATGAGTGTTTCAATCAAGTACATCATTAAGAAGTCTAGACCATGAAAGTGAGATTTTTTTACAGGATAATGAAAAGAGGGAGTGATCAATAGAAAGCTGCTGCTGCTGCTGCTAAGTCACTTACTCAGCTTCAAATACAAGTGAGAGTTATGAAGAGTTGTGCTGTGATGGGAGAGTAAGATCAATAAAAATATATATAATCACTGAAGTGTTCTGTATACTCTAGATTCTAAAAAAAATTATAGTTCAGGGTAAAGCCTTCTACAACCACTTCAAAGCATCTGAATTCTTTCCTTGTGCTGGAATGTTCTAATTATTTTGGCTAGAAAAACCAAGTTACAGGATAATTAACTACCTCCCCCATTAGAATCGGACTGAAATAAATCAGATGCCCTTGCACTTCCTTTGGCACCTTTACTTTCATTTGGGTATGTTTACTTCATGAATATGCAAAATACAGAATTAATCATTCTCTCTTTATTCTGTGAAATAAATTGCTCCTGCAGATTTATTCTGTAAGCAATGCTGTGTGCCCTGTTTGGCTTTCCTCTTTTGCTGTAGGCTTCCAGAGTAGCTGTTTACCCCTCTTCAAGAAAGCACTTCCTGTAGTCCTTGCTGAGCCAGAAAATCTGCATTCGCTATCATGGAGGGAGATCACAAAGAGAGATATAACCTGGATAAAAGGCACGTTTTAACTTAATTAAGACCGCTATTATAATGAGACCATTAAAGCACAAATAGTATTGGCAATCAGCTGGAGCTGAGAGACTTTTTCTTTAAACCTGTGATGGATTTTATTGTTGCTATAATGGTTTTTACCATAATGAAATTTAATGCATTACCAGGAAAAAGCCATGCCCTGTGGTAGGGTGCTGCTTATATTTCGAAACACGTTAGCGTGAAGCTACAGTGAGATCTAATAATAGAAATGAACTTACCTAAAGATGCATTGATTTTTATATTAGGTCATGTTGAGAATTTACAAAGAACATCGAGTCCACGAAACAAAAATCCTCTTGAGAATAGCATTGATTGCAAGAAGGGTAATATTAGAAAAATGGAAATCCTCTCCTCCCGGAATGGCGTGCATTCGTATAATGGATTAAGTGCAGGAGGTAGTTTAGAAAAGGTCGTCTTTCAGAGAAATGATAAATTTGACAAATTTCAGTAGATTTAATCACCCCTGAGATTTGCTTAAAACAGCAATGAGGTAACACTACCCATATAATTTGCTTATTTATTATAACTTTTGAAATTAGAAACATTATTTCTATTAGCATGATCTAATCAATAAAATTCCTCACAAAATAAATTCCTATCATTTTAATATATAGCCCAGTCATTGTGGAGAAAAAGTGTCAATTGTCGGTCCTGTCTGATTCTTTACAACCCTGTGGACTGTAGCCCACCAGATTCCTCTCTCCATGAGATTCTCCAGGCAAGAATACTGGAGTGGGTTGCCATTCCCTTCTCCAGGGGATCTTCCCAACCCAGGGACTGAACCCAGGTCTCCTGCACTGCAGGCAGGTTCATTACCATTTGAGCCACCACAGGTGCTCTAATCATTGGATGACTTCAAAGAAGTTAAGGAGACTGTCCAAGAGAGAAAGAACAGAGAAATAATGCAGGATTCAATTACATCTTTCACAAAAGCAGAGACCACCCCACTCACACACACCTCCTGAGACATAAGGGATTCTTATGCCTACATCATTAAACTTGAAGTCAGCATTCAACAGTTTATATATGTATTCAAAAACACACTTTGCTATCAGTTTTCTTCAGAGTAGTGTATACCTTTATTTTCATCATTCTAGTTTATGTTGTTTATCCATATTCCCTATTATAATGTATTTTGTCTTAAAATACTATATTACAGTTTTCCTATCTTTAAGGGCACATCTCTTGAGAATTTTCCTAATCTGTAGGGACATCCTGGTGCTCCTTACTTTCTCTTTACCTGTATGAAATTGGTGCAAGATTCAGCTCACCTTTTTCTATTGCTCAATTTTATGTAAAATGAGGTTTCCAGTCTTTTTCGAAAGAAGAAATGAACCCTGCTATCTTTCTCTACTTCATGGCTCTAGAGCGCCCTCTTTTGTTGTTTTCTCAAAGTGATTCAAATAATAGAGTCATGCAGAACGAGACAAACCACCACCTATGGACCAGACATGGATCTCCTGCCTATTTTTGTACTGCCTTCAAGCTAAGACTATCTTTCGTGTTTCTAAAACACTGAAAAGAAAAAGGAAAGGAAGGAAGGAATAAAGGAAGATGATGCACAGAGATGCAGTTGCCCCACAGTAAAGCTGGCAGATTCACTCTCTGATCCTGTAAATAAAACATTGCCATCCCGAGTCCCGGGTCAACCTTTTCCTTTGAACCTGTCCTGTACAGTGACAATTCTACTCCCAGAATTTTCTCCTGGTTCAAGCAAGACTTGGACCTGAAAGAGAGCTTTTAGTTTTCAGTCTCAAGAATCTTTAGGGTCCAGATTTTACACGGGTCCTCAGGCACTAACCATTAAATTCGATCCTGAAGACCCCGCCAGTTTTGCCTGATGTTTCCAAATTGCCACTGTTTCCAGCTGGCTTTCTTCCTCTGTATTTGTGAAAAGTTTCAGGAAGAACTGAAGTTTTCGGCACTGCCTCCATCTTCCCAAAAGTCGAGTTAAATTTTTTTAACTGAATAATGAAGAGAACCTGGAATGATTAGGAACATTTCTGCTTTCTCTCTATGAACTGGAATGTGATTTTTTTAAGGACCAAGGATGTGTTCAGTAAGTGCTTATTAGCCTTAGTGCTTCTTTCTTATCTCTAATAAAATATTCAATTATCTTTTTACATATGTTAATAAAGCTGATCAAATAAATAATTAAATTTAAATTTATTTACCATTCCACAATAAAATTAAATTCCCCTCAGAAAGAGCAGACTGTTTCTCATCAGTTAATTCTATATCTCCCCAAATAATAAAGCCACTCTCAGGGAGTTGAAGCTATTTTACTTTCTTTGTTTCAGATTTCCTTTTCAAGGATGTAGCACAATATTAACCTTCATAATTAAATTTATTCTATGAGAATGATGGAGTCACTTATACTGAACCCATAACTATTCAAAATGCTAAAGAAATATAAAAAGTAGCTCTGAGGAAACCCTGGAGAGTGAGCAAAAGCAGGAATAACCTGGAAGGCATTTGATTCTCTGGACAAAGAAAGGAAGCACACCAGCTGAAACCCTTGTCTCCAAGGCTTTGGGATGAGAACACCCACCAGACAACACAGAGGAAGCGGAGGGAAAGGTGTTGACGACACTCAAGCAAAGTTCAGACTTGCCGGCTTCCTAAGTCAGAGGAGGAAGTTTGGGATTCTAAGTGGCTGGAAATTGAGAGGGGAGAATCAAAAAGACCACAGTATGTCTTTTTGAATTATGGTGTTCTCATGTATATTCCCAGTAGTGGGATGGCTGCATCATACGGCATCTCTATTTTTAGTTTTTTGAGAAGTCTCCATACCGCTTTCCTTAGTCGCTGTAGCAATTTACATCCCCACCCAGAGTACAAGAGGGTTCCCTTTTCTCCACACCCTCTCCACACCCTCTCCAGCATTTATTGTTTGCAGATTCTCTGATGATGGCCATTCTGACTCCTCATTACAATTCTGATTTCCATTACTCCATTAGTGATGCCTCCTGCCATCTGCATAGATACCCTATCACGTGCTAGTGGGAAGCTGCTGCGCAGCACGGGGAGTTCAGCTCCGGTGCTCTGTGATGACCTAGAGGAGTAGGAAGGGGGGCTGTGAGAGATGCTCAAGGGCGAGGGGATATATATATACTTATAGTTGATTCACTTTATTATACAGCGGAAACCAACACAGTATTGTAAAGTAACTATCCCCCAATACAAAATATAATACAACTTAAACAAAAGACCTCTTTTGTGACCCCATGGACTGTAGTCCACCAGGTTCCTCTGTCCATGGGATTTCCAAGGCAAGAATACTGGAGTGGGTTGCTATTTCCTTCCTCAGGGGATCTTCCCAACCCAAGGATCTAACCCAAATCTCCTGCTTGGCAGGCGGATTCTTTACCACTGAGCCCAAAACCAAAAAACAGGGCAATCTTGAAAGCTAAAAATCCCGGCCAATCCCTGGATGGAGATTGGCCCATCCAGAATGGGATATGAAGAATTTCTGGTTTGCGAATTTGGGAAATGCCTGGGTGAAATCTGAAACTGGCCCCAGGGCATAGCCAGGAAGGAGAGACTCAAGAAAGAGGCTTACTTGGATTTTCTTCTATGGAATTTTACTTAAGGAAATCTCCCAGTATCTCATTATTTATTTATTTAATACCTTTGATGAAGACCTATAACATATGCGCTAAGATGGGCACCACAGGAGATACAAAGTGAATGAGACAAATCTTGGCCTTACAAAGAATATACGATCTAGGTTAGACACTAGGAGTACATATGTTGTGCTGTGCTTAGTCGCTCAGTCATGTCCGACTCTGAGACTCTCTGGACTGTAGCCTGGCTGGCTCCTCCGTCCATGGGAATTCTCCAGGCTAGAAAACTAAAGTGAGTAGCCTATCCCTTCTCCAGGGGATCTTTCTGACCAGGAATCAAACCGGGGGTCTCCTGCATTGCTGGTGGATTCTTTACCAGCTGAACTACAAATGGTATGTATAAATATACAAAAAAGGCAAAATAAATATAAATAATTAAAGAAGAAAAGAATTGGGGAGTTGTGGTAGTTCACCTAAGGAAACATTTACTTCTAGGGTGATTGTCTAGAGAATATAGTATTGTAGGCAACTTTTGAAAATGAAAGTACAGTCAGAGTTCTGCCAGGTGAATGTGTTTGTATAGTGCATTCTAGTGAATAAGGCCACATTCATAAATGTTCACAAATCTGTTGAAAGAATGGCTTGCAAGTTCCGATATTCTATTTTATACCATCATTATTCTGTCAAGGCTGATGCAATTTGAATTTTATGTAAGTTAAAAAACAATCTAATTTGAGATTCAGTAATAAATCTCACTGCATTGTTATGAGAGTCATCCCTCAGTATTCATGGGAGGTCATTCCAGGACCTCTGTTGATACCAACATCTAACCTACACACAACCTCCCATATATGGTAAATTGTCTCTAAATTACTTATAATACCTAGTGTGATGTAAATAGTTACCATGTCTCAGCAAATTCAAGTTTTGATTCTTGGAACATTCTGGAGCTTTTCCCTCCAAAATATTTTCGATCTTTTGCTTTGCTTGGCTGAATTCAAGGATGCAGAGGGCTCACTGTATCATTGCAACCAAAGAATTAGGTTTAATCTGCAGCAAATATAAGAAATTCCTCATGATTTACTCTTTTTAGAAATTAATAAAATCGTACCAAGACATGAAATTGTGCACATTACAATTTATGCCCCCCTCCTCAAGTGAAAACAAACTTTCATATATCAAGTATAATGGGATAACTATGCATGTGTATCATTATTTCATGTTTATTTCCACTCTGTGCAAAATACTGTGCTAGAACTTACAAAAAAAGAAAAATAGGTATTCACTCTTTAAGAAGTTTGCACATTAATGAGGGAAACACACACGAGCTCAGTTAACACAAATGAGGTCTATGCATTTATCAGTTCAAAGTCATAAATATGCCTGGCTGTTCAGAAAAAGAAGCATTTTCCCCTTACCACTGTCTTACTTACAGCTCTGTTTTCAGAATCTTCATTATTGTAACTTTCTATACTACAATTCTTAACTGTATTTTAACTGTGTACTTGACTTGCTCTTTTGACACAGTAAGATATTAAAGGGAAAAACTGAGCTATCATCTCTTTTTGCCTCAGAATCTGGGAAGTCTTGGAATATTCCATCATCCAATAAACATCATTAAAGGAGGAGTAAGTAGATAATCAGTAACTTTAAAATAAATTTTTTTTAATTGGGGTATAGTTCCTTTACAATGTTGTGTTAATGTCTGTTGTACAATGAAGTGAATCAGCTATACGTTTACATATAGCACCTCCCTCTGGACCTCCCTCCCACCGGCCACCTTCATTCCACCCATCTAGGTCACCACAAAGCACAGAGCTCAGCTCCCTGTGCGATACAGTCAGTTCCCAGTAGTTATCTGTTTTACACATGGCAGTACACATACGTCAATCCCAATATCCCAATTCATTCCCTGTCCCCATGTCTACACGTCACTTCTCTACATCTGCGTCTTTATTCCTGACCTGTGAATAGGTTCAAATAACTAGGACATGAAAGTAGCCTAAATATCCATCAACAGATGAATGGATAAAAAAAGATGTGGTATACATATACAGTAGAATATTACTCAGACATAAAAAGAAATAATATTGGGCCATTTGTAGAGACATGGGTGAACCTAGAGTCTATCATACAATGTGAAGTAGATCAAAAAGAGAAAAACAAATAGTATATACTAATGCATTTATGTGGACTATAAAATAAATCATTTTTTACTGTAAAATCTTATTTAACAAAAGTGTACCCTTATAACCATAGAAATTATGTAGTGATAGAGTGGGATGGGACATAAAATGGTCCATCTATCATTTTATTTTCTCAACCTGACTTCTATAATCTTCTCCCAAAGCAATTGAAGCATCTGAATTAAATATGTATGCTGCAAAGGGTAACCTATAAAATATTTTGGTAGTATGTGCCAATGTTCAATTAAACACTTGGATTCATATTTAATCTAAATTCTACTCATAAAAAGTCCTCATCCTTTCTCTGCAAAAGAAATATATCATGTCATGGAAACTCTTTTTTTTTAAACCATGTCCTCCTTATAATTTAAAATAATAACACAGCTTGTGAGTTTTTACTTTTTGTGAAACAAATATTTTTAGAGGAACTTACCGTAAAATTGAGCCAAAGGTATAGAGATTTCCTATATGCTTCCTGCCCACATACACACAAGCCTCTCCACTGTCAGAATCCTGCACTAGAAGGAACATGTTGCAGCTAATAGACCTACATTAACACATCATTATCATCCAAAGTCCATAGTTTAACTTAGAGCTCACTGTTCATATGGTATCTTCTATAGATTTCAACAACTAGGCAACGACACACATCCACAATTATAGTATCATACAGAATAGTTTCACTGCCGTAAAAATCTGTGCTCTGCCTATTCATTCTTCCTCTTCCTTAACCCTTGGCAAACACTGATTTATTTTTTAATAGACCTTATTTTCTAGAGCAATTTAAGTTTCACAGCAAAATTGAGCAGAAAGTACAAAGATATCCCCTTCCTGTACCCCTAGCCCCACACACGCACTTTTTAATCATTTCTATTGCACGAAGGGAAGTGAATGCAGAATTAGAAGCCAAATGTTCTACTTCTAAATTCTGTGTTCTTTCTACTTTATAGCAAATACTCCTCTCTAAACACAGTCTCTACTGTAACAGACTGGCTCTATGGACCTACTCTATAGAAAGTTCATTCAGGGTGATTATGGCCCTAATTCCTCTATTTAAAATGCTCCTGAGAGAATCATAAAAAATTACCTTTTAAATATTAACCAACTTTTAGTGACTACAAATAATCAGAATTTGATCATTTGTGAAGGCTAACCTCAGAGTTTTATATATTCACATTGCACTGTCCTTCAAAATTGCATTTTCTGTTAATATTCCATATAAGTAAGGAGTCAGTCACCTAAGTTCCTTCGTTTTTAACAAAGGTCCTCATGGATTAAATAAATTGTTAGTTATTTCCAGCAATAGAATCCAGTGATGACACAAACATTCTTTTCTGTCATAGAATTAGAATCTCTCAGAAAAAGTCTATTAATTTAAAAAATGAGACTATATTATTAAATATTCTTTTATTTCCCAAAGTGACATTTTCTCTATATAAATACTGACATATTTTAAATCAGCATTTATAATAACTTAATGTTTTCCAACACATTGCAAAATTGTTCCCATATGATTTTTCTTATGATCTAACAGGTGGAAAAAATTATATGGAAACAATTTAGCAATGTGTTGAATAAATCATTATTAATAAAGTTATTGGGTTGGCCAAAAAATTTCATTCCAGTAAATGTTACAGAAAAACTCAAATGAACTTTTTTGGCCAAACTGATATTACTCAGGTAATTATAGTTATGTAGATGGGTATAATCACTTTATACTGTTGATAATAATAATTGCTAATGCTATTTTATTAAAATTATTTTATGGCAAATCAGAAAATAAAAATATATCCATGAATGATATTTATATATTGTAGAAAATGTAAGAGTGTAATTGGAATCTGCTGAAAATCCCAGGGACAGGGAAGCCTGGTGGGCTGCCATCTCTGGGGTCGCACAGAGTCGGACACGACTGAAGCTACTTAGCAGCAGCAGCAGAAGGATATAGGATATCTGAAGGAAATGTTTATCAGTACTTCTCATCAAATAATAGCTTTCCAGAAATAGAGTGGCTTGCTCAGACCTCAGCCTCTGGAGAATTACAAATTTGGAGAGGAACTTTAAAAATATTGGAGGCTGATTTTCCCTGTAAGCTGTAAAGAAGACACATTAATAAGTATCACACCTTCCAAAACAATACATGTGACTAAAGCACAGCATCTCAACCTATAAGAGAGGCTTGTAAACTCCCTCTGTGTTGTGAAGAGAAGGTGCTTAAATGCCAGAATCACTCAGGAGTGTTTTGCTGGCAACATACTCAAGGCTGACACTCCCTTTCATGTGGATTGTATGGTCCACCTTGTTGAACTAACCCCAAACTAAATGAGAAACCAGGGAGGGGTGAGGGAAGCTAACTGGAATCAGGGACAAACAAATCTCTTTAAATTGTACATTTTTGCCCTGAAGCGCCTTTCTTAAACTTTGTTCTCAGACATGCTGTGAAAAATAAAATAATACTGTAGGTTATCATCTTCCATTAGACCTTCATATATCAAGAATGCTGGTTTTTCAAATTGCTTAAATTTGCTAAAAATGGATACTATCTGTAGTTTTGCTTTGTTTCCATCTGAAAAAAAGCTAAGATAAAGGACTTTACAGGTTATGCAATGAGAGATCACATTCAAGTTACCATTCCAAAAGTGAAAATGAAGATGGAACCCTTTAAAACTATAGATGAGTGTTACCTAACGATTCACGTGACTTCTCCAGTTTTTATTAAAACTATCAACTGAAAAAATCATTTTCGTAGAAACTGACTTTTGACTCATGAGTTAGATGATGTAGTGGTTCACAGTTTTATTCCTGGATGGTAAGATTTAGAAATCTGCCTCTGGTGGGCTGCCGTCTATGGGGTCGCACAGAGTCGGACACGACTGAAGCGACTTAGCAGCAGCAGCAGCGAAGTACCAGAATCATAGTAATCTCAGGAAATAAGGAAGAGACAAGAGCAGCTATTGCCTGTATTTTCAGAAGGAAATCTGACTTTTCAGTTTCTTTACAGAACAACTCCTAAAACTTTACAGAATGATTTATACTTCTTTTAATTTGAAGCTAGTGAGGTTGATTAGGTGATTAAAGCAATTACTTTTGCTTAAAAAAAAAGTGTGATGCTTGAATTCTAGTAAATGTCAAAGTGATGATCATATCATTATTTTCTGATTCTAAAAATGCAGCTTAAGTAAAGTTTGCTTCAGCCTTTGCTCCAGTTAACTATCTACACGGCTCACATAGGAGGCAAGCACTCTGTTCTTTAATGATGAAAAGCAGGAAGTTCAACCAAGTTCAAATGAGGAATGTAAACAGAAAGGGGATTCACAATATGCATGTATGGCAGAGGAGATTCAGTTAAAAGACTCATGTTTTCTATGTATAAAAAGGAAAATAACTGATTATAAAGATTGCATAAAAATAATTAAAACTTACATTGTTTTGTAAACACCTATATAGAGAGATTTTAAACTTTTGAGGGGGGTGGGGGATGTTTATCCAGCAAAGAAATTTAAATGATGCTAATATTTACAGGGTCAGATAGAAAATAATGGAATTTTTTGGAGCTGGAATGTGCCCTTACTAATCAAATCCTCTCTTGAAATTTTAATTATTCATTGCATCTCATTTCTCCACTGAATGAAGTTACCCCAGTGTGAATAAAAATACCAATTGGAAATTGAATAAACTCCTTTAGTACAGTGATCTAACTTTTTTAAAGATTAAGAGCTCTCAGAAGCAGGATTTTAAGTCACTTGCCCCAGCTTTGAACTTATTAAAATATAGACGCTATACAGACCGTCTCCATTTTATGATGGATTGATTTGTGATTTTGTGACTTTATAATGGTTCAAAAGAGATACACGTTCAGTAGAAACTGAAATTCAAATTGAATTTCAATTCAAATGTTGAATTTCAGCCTTTTCCCCAGGCTAGTGGTAAGAGGCACAATAGTTTCATACCTGCAGTTGCTGCTCCCACTCAGCCATGCAATCACAGGTGGGAACAAGACACAAGGATTCTGCTCCCAGACAACCTTCTGTTTCTCACTTTCAGCACAACAGTCGATACATCATATAAACTTTTCAACACTGTATTATAAAATAAGCTCTGTTAGATGATGACTTTGCCCAAGTGTCGGCTAATGTAAGTTTTCTGAGCACGTTTCAGATAGGCTAGACTAAGCTAGGATGTCCGCTAGGTATTTTAAAGGCATTTTAACTTACAATATTTTCAACTTATGATAGGCTTATTAGAACCTAACCCCATCATCAGTAAAGGAAGACCTAAATTAAAAACATTTCTTTTCTGCCGCTGCCTGTTACATTGTTACACATGTCACCATTTACTTAATAATATTTAACACTCAAGTTATATTGCAGCATGCTGGGGCCATCTCAAAGATAATTTTTATCCCTGAGACCTGCATTATTCAATGGACTATATCCTTTAGCTACAACTACTTCACTTTACCCTATCCTGCTTTCCCACAACCATTATGTTCTATTTCTGCCTCATCCATCATCACAGATGCACTTGCTTACAACTGCACTTTCCTTAGCCTTCACTTCTGAAATCAAGAGTTCATACAAGTTTAAGCAGTTTACATGAACCTTCTCTTCTTATCCAATTTAAACCTGGATTTCCCCTGAATATACTGTTCTCTCTATAAAAATCCTATACTTATAAAAGCTACTGGATCCAGATAATCCAGGGCTCTATTCCTCTACAAGGAGTCTATAAAGACCTGAAGAAAAAACAGTCAAAGGGATTGATCATGTGATTTCTCAAACCATAGGCATATACTCCCTATGGGTATATGTGGGTATTTGGTGATGCTAATGATGACCAGGAAGAAGATATTTCTCCTCTGCATTTTCTTAATACCTCCCCACCCATCCTTCCTAAAGAGAATTCACATTATATTCCAATGAAAGATTAAGCTATTCTTTATTCAAAGCTGTACAGNGGTATTTGGTGATGCTAATGATGACCAGGAAGAAGATATTTCTCCTCTGCATTTTCTTAATACCTCCCCACCCATCCTTCCTAAAGAGAATTCACATTATATTCCAATGAAAGATTAAGCTATTCTTTATTCAAAGCTGTACAGTGCCCAAGAATGGGAATATAATTCAGTTCAGTTCAGTCGCTCAGTCGTGTCCGACTCTTTGCGACCCCATGAATCGCAGCACGCCAGGCCTCCCTGTCCATCACCAACTCCTGGAGTTCAGAAAACAATTTGATGCAGGTACCTAAGTATTATGTACCACACATTTTCCTGGGATGTCCAATCATATCTTGAAACAATGACTAAATCCCTGTTCCTTTTGTGTATCTTATAAATTTCACAGCCCCCAATCATTCACTTTCAAAGATTTTTCTTCTCTATTTGATTTCTGCTGGTATGCAGTGGAGATTAAGAAGCCTTGGTCTCATTGTTAGTTGGGCATATGAGGCTTTCCACTTCAGGGTGCAGCTTTTGACAAAATCTTTCCCTAAATCCACCAACGGGTTTTCCTTTTGTCTCATTTGCTGAAATTTGATCTAATGGTCTCTATTAGGTACAATAGAACCTAAAATCCCAGTATACAGCAGGAGATCAACATGCCATGTGTGGTTTAGAGCAATAGCATTTTACCACTTGGGGACATGTTATCACAAGAAACATCTCCATCCTCCACACATGAGGGTTCTGGCAGCAAGGAAGAAGGTAAAATGGATATTCCACAAACCACTGTGTCTACCAGTCAGTGACTACAAATTACTCATTGTGAAAAAAGCTTAGTGTTAAAGCTCATAGGAAAGAAGAAAACAATGGAAAGTTATATGTTGTCATTAATGTTTATGACTACCCAATATTCTCACATTTCATTCCCTGTTTATTATGTAACAATTTCATGACATTTATGAAATGTAGCACAATTTTTCTAATAGGATGAAACCCCAAGGAAATTGATAGAGTGGGAAGCTCTGATTTTAAAAATGTTCAATTTTATAACAGAAATAGCCAAGCCTGATTTCCAATGGCTTTGGTAACTGTCTACCAAGGGAATCTATTCCATACTGAGAATATAAACAGCAGCTATTTCTTATAATTAACCAAGTGAAAATGTGGTAATGGATATGGAGCTGTGTGTTAAGAAAGTGTCTATATTTTCTGATAGAAGGTAGAAGCACCTCTTAGTAACACTGCTGAGACTGAATTAAAAGCACTGTAAAAAGATAACTCTCATCTTTGTATTGCTAAAGAATATGAAGGGGGAAAAATGTACTATTGTAAGATTAGGGTGAGTCTTACAAATGACCGAAAGGCACTGACATGATTGTTGATAAGGAATGAAGAGACCACAGAAGTACCAACTCTCTCACATTTACCAGGAAATTCCAGCATGACAGCCCCAGATGAAGCAAATATACTAAGAAACAGGAAGTAGGATGTTGTTGTGTCTCTCTTCCCACAACTTTAAAAAGTCATTCTATCAGAAAAAAATTCATTATATGAAGTTACAGGAACCACGTGGAAAAACAAATTAAATTAGAAACATTGTATTTCACAATCTCATAATTATTTTTATGTAGTTAAATCCCTGTAAACTGTCAGGTAACTCCACGATTTTATATACTCCATTTCTTTGGGAGCAGTTACAGCTAATGGAAAAATTTTCTAGTACAATTATTTAGTACAATAGTTAGTAAAACACCAAATGAATAAGTTATTATAACTATTACAAAGCTTTTTTAATATGCTAAAGATTTTTGCCTACAATAGTTAAAGCTATAGTTTTCCCAGCAATCATATATAGATGTGAGAGCTGAACAATAAAAAGGGCTGAGGGCGAAGAATTGGTGCCTTCAAACTGTTTTCCAACTGCCTTTAAACTATAGAGTTGGAGAAGACTCTTGAGAGTCCCTTGGACTGCAAGGAGATCCAACCAGTCAATCCTAAAGGAAATCAATCCTGAATACTCATTGGAAGGACTGATGCTGAAGCTCCAATACTTTGGCCACCTTATACAAAGAACTTACTCATTGGGAAAGACCCTGATGCTGGGACAGATTGAAGGCAGGAGGAGAAGGGGATGACAGAGGATGAGATGGTTGGATGGCACTACTGACTCAAACATGAGTTTGAGCAAGCTCCAGGAGATCATGAAGTATGGGGAAGCCTGGCATGCCGCAGTCCATGTGGTCACAAAGAGTTGGATACGACCAAGAGACTGAAAAACAACAACAACAAAATTCTTTGGAAAAAAAAAATAAAGGCTTCTCTGACTAGTATTATTGCTGGGAGCAAATGAATATAGCATAGGAGGCCAGATTCTCCTTTTAAAGTTTCTACACAGCTCAAGACTGTACTTTCAGAGATCATTTCTATAGTTTTAAACCCAAGTTTCTACACAACTCTAAAGGTGAAAAGTATGTTCACAGAAAAGCTACATTAAATTTTTTAGGTAAGATTATTCATTTGCTTCTTCCTTGGTGGCTCAAATGGTAAAGAATTTGCCTGCAATGCAGGAAGCTGCTACTGCTGCTAAGTCGCTTTAGTCACGTCCGACTCTGTGCGACCCCAAAGATGGCAGCCCACCAGGCTCCGCCATCCCTGGGATTCTCCAGGCAAGAACACTGGAGTGGGTTGCAGTTTCCTTCTCCAATACAGGAAACCCAGGTTCAATCCCTGGATTGGAAAGATACCCTGGAAAAGGAAATGGCAACCCACTCCACTACTCTAACCTGGAGAATTCCATGGGCAGAAGAGCCTGGTGGGCTACAGTCCATGGGATTATAGAGTCAGACATGACTGAGCAGCTAATTTTTCTTTCATTTGCTTATAGTCTTAAGCATAATGTTGATAGTAATGCACTTCATAAGTCAGTCAGTTCAGTCACTCAGTTGTGTCTGACTCTTTGCCACCCCATGAATCACAGTATGCCAGGCTTCCCTGTCTATCACCAACTCCCAGAGTTCACTCAGACTCACGTCCATCAAGTCAGTGATGCCATCCAGCCATCTCATCCTCGGTTGTCCCCTTCTCCTCCTGCCCCCAATCCCTCCCAGCATCAGAGTCTTTTCCAGTGAGTCAACTCTTCAAATGAGATGGCCAAAGTACTGGAGTTTCAGGTTCAGCACTACTCCTTCCAAAGAAATCCCAGGACTGATCTCCTTCAGAATGGACTGGTTGGATCTCCTTGCAGTCCAAGGGACTCTCAAGAGTCTTCTCCAACACCACAGTTCAAAAGCATCAATTCTTTGGCACTCAGCCTTCTTCACAGTCCAACTCTCACATCCATACATGACCACAGGAAAAACCACAGCCTTGACTAGACGGACCTTATTCTAATGGAATCAACATAACCCTGGAGGTGGGCATGGCAGGCTCTCCGGTACTCTTGCCTGGAGAATACCCTCTATTCAGGATAGAAGAGCCTGATGGGCTACAGTCCATGGCGTTGCGAAGAGTCAGACACCACTAAAGCTGAAGTTACTTAACACACACGCAAGCAGAGTCAATGTATAATGACTAAATTTGTCTGTATGTTAATTAATCAAACTAAGCAAGTTTATAAATGAATGACCTAGGAATTCACCAAACAGTAATGTGAGTCTTAGCTAGTCACTTCTATTAGGATACTCAATCAACAATTGAAATTCACTATGAACCAAATAAAAGCATCTTGAAATTTTATAATTAATTTTAAGAAATACAAATGTATACATTGGGCCACAATTAAAATAGATTTATTATTAAACAAAAGAAGAGATGAATCTAACACCAAATCTGAGTTGAAAATAATATACAATATAATTAATATAGTTTTAAAGTTATGATTAAAGTAATTTCTTAAAATAGAAACAAAGCGTTTTAAAGAATGAAGTAAGAGACACTGGACTTGACCCAGAGTTACCCCACACTCCTTAGTAGAATCTGTCCTTAAGACACAACATGAGGGGTTTATCAGCAAGACTTTGTCTGTAGGGGAGAGGAGCATTTAAAGTTCTTTTGCCCAGGACCAATCACTTATTCTGATTCTCTACTCACTTAGAAAAATCCCAGTTATGATTTGCTTTGAGGAGCCTATAGATAGAGAACATTATAGCCTACCACCATCATAGCTAGTCCATATGGAATTAACATTTATCTTTAAAAACAAATTAAAAATGACATTTCTCTCTATGCCTTAGACTCCTGTGAGTTTAGTTTAGATGCATGCTAAATCGCTTCAATCATGTTCAACTCTCTGCAACCCTATAGACTGTAGCCCATGAGGTTCCTCTCTCCATGAGGATTCTCCAGGCAAGAATACTGGTTTGGGTTGCCATGTCCTTCTCCAGGGGATCTTCCCAACCCAGGATCAAATCCATGTCTCTTACATCTCCTGCTTTGACAGACAGGGTCTTTACCACTAGCGCCACCTAGATAACTGACAACATATATGTATTCTTCCTACAAACCAAAAGAAGGGGCACCTATCCGAAAAGGGACTGGCTGCCTTGTGCTAACTGTACACTTATTCTTCATTTTTTCAAACCCTACACTGTCCTCTGAATATGAAAATTGTGTCACTATTCTACTCTTAATGAGAGGTATCTAGTAATATCTTGAGAACTTGAGCTAGATTCTGCTGAACAACAAATACAAGACTTTTATCAACAGAATATAAGTGAAATTAAATTTAGAGAATAAAGGTAAAATCTATGGTCAATTATGGGGGAATGAATATCTAGCATACTTAGTTCCTACTGTCAATTCATTGAGTTATCAACCCAGATTTTATTCAGTAAGAAGCCTGACTTGGCTCCAAGGACAACCTAGATTCCTGGGAAATTCTAGCAATGTATCAATGAGATGACACCCCTTCTAATTCCCCTGTGTATTTTTAAATTTTAATTATTGCCTTCTTCCTGTTGTTTTTCTTCCACTTCAACTACTGGGTAAACTAATCATAATCATTGTTACATCAATTCGGATTTGTCTTGGCAGAAATTCCAATAATCTATAGGAAAATGTACAGAATTGTGTGTTTATATGATGATTGAAAAGATTAGGCAACACTAATTAGGGCATTTGTTTTCCCTTTTTCTGGTACGAATATATAGATTCAAATATGGGTCATTAAGTAACTTCCAGAGACCATTTAGCAAATGAGTAAAGGGAAGGTTTTCTGATGTCCTGAGGCTTAACTCACATTATGGCCTGTCCATATCACAATCAGAGCAAAAGTTAGCGTAGTGAGCCAGTTGGAAGAGAACCAGATTTGAAATATGATAAACCCAGGAGGCGAGGCCCAGGACAGGAAGCTGGACGCAGTATGGTGCTGGCTCATGCCACAGTCAGTCATCTTCTAGATTAAGTTTTGGCCAGGTTAGCTTGCTGCAGAAAAAAATGTGAAGCAGAAACTTGCTCATTATAGAGGTGTAAGTTGACTAAAAACAGAGTAATACTGTTTAGTAATTATCACCTTTTCCTCCCAGCTGCTCCATGCCCCCAACACACACATCTAATAACAAATGGATATATGGCATGAAAGTCTTTGGCACAAGACAAACAGACAGAGTCCAGGAAATGTGCCCCAGGAAAGAGTTCTAAAAACAGACACTTGGAAAATCTTCACTTTGCTGCCTTAGTTTTATCGATGATGTCTTCCCCAAAAGACCAATTAAAATTCTCCTCCAAAATCCAAGAGTCCTTCTAGGTTACCAAGAGATAGTCTTTTTTTTTTTTTTTTTTTTTGACTAAAAACAAATATTTTAAAATACTTACAGCTAAGAAGGAGGGTAAGTTCTTTTATCTATAAATGTCCTTTTGCATTTATATTTGTCTCCTAAAACTCTTGAAAATGCATGGCAAAACAAATCCCCAGGCATAATATAGTTTAAAGTCAATACAATAAAGGCTGGTTGAGGAATGTTGCTGTCTTAGACTTTTAAAACATAGTAAGTAATATAATTACATTGATATATATTAAAATAAATATGTCACTGCATTTGTGAGAGGAGAAAAGGTATATTTTCTTAACACAGAAGGACTTAGACTGGACATTTGTATTCATAGAGCACCACTGAAGTAGTGTTAAGTTTTTTGGGAAAATGACTTACTTCAAATAAGAGCCAGAAATTGGTGTCCTCTGGGATTGCACACAGCCAGTTTTTTTGTCCCTAAATTGCTGGAATTACATCTCTGTTTCTCTGTCTACTCATTCTGTAATTGACCCTATAATTTAGTTTTGACCTGTTCCCTGCCTAGGACTCCACGCTGACTCCAGTAGCCTTTCACCATCTAAGGAACAAAGCCCTGTCCTGAACCCTAACCAGCAAGGTGGACCTATGCCTACCAACAAGTCAGCGGTGCAAGTGATGACCACTGTCTCCTTGGCTCACAGTATTCCCTGTTTTCCGGTTTACTCACTACCGATCTGACTGGAAAATGACTTTTTCTGCATTGCAAATTAGACTGCAACACTCCTCCAAGACGAACCCCTGATTCATCACCCACATCACATCAGCGTTTATATTGAGTCATTTCCTCTATGTCAGTTCTTCCCCACAGAACAGGCTTTGTGGTGCCACCTGAACCTGTACAGGCAGGTTTTTGGCTCTGTTTCACTGTAGAAAGACATCAGTATTGGGCACGAGTCATCCGAAGATGTGATATTACATGCAGGATTTTAAAGATGTGACGTTTTCCTACGAAGATTCCCATTCCCTGAATCTTCAAACATGTATCTAGACACTGTTAGCATATGCAAAAGATCATTAATCAGTTGACCTTCAAGCAAGGATACTATCCTGGTTTATCAGGGTGGATTCAGTATAGCCCTATGAGGAAAAAGATTAAAGAGGGCCTCCGAGGAGTGCATTCAAAGAGGAAGATGAGAGATACAGCAAAGAGAGGAACCCAAAGAAATTCCAAGCAGGAAAGTGGCTCAGATGTACATCATTGCTGGCTCAGATGTGGGGGCCCATGTGCAAGGACAGGCAAGGGTCTGGAGGAGCTACAGGCAAACCCCAGCTGACAGCCAGCAAGAAAATCTTGATTCTTCAACCACAAGGAACTGGATTCTGCCAACAATCTGAAAGATTTTTTTTTTTTTTGGAATAGAGTTGATTTACAATGTTGTGTTAGTTTCAGGTGTAACCCTGAAAGATCTCAGCAGTGGATTCTTTCCCAGAAGTTCCAGATAAGATCCGAGATCACTGACATCTTGATTTTAGTTTTGTGAGACAAAACACAGAGAAAGGAAACCAATGAAGTCATCTGGACATATGACCTGTAGAACAGTGAGGCCATAAATTTGTACTGCTTTAAGCCATTGACTTTATGGAAATTTGCTTTGACAGCAATAGGAAACTACTTACAGATGTTCAGTTGACTCATAATTTTTTGGAAAAAAAGAATTCTTAGGTTATGAGGGAGGAGATGTATGTATACCTATGAGATGGTTAGATAGCATCACCAACCCAATGGACACGAATTTGAGCAAACTCCGGTAGATTGTGACAGACAGGGAAGCCTGGCATGCTACAGTCCATGGGGTCACAAAGAGTCAGACACAACTTCACAACTGAACAACAACATCAAAAACATGGCTGATTCGTGTTGCTGTATGGCAGAAACCATCACAATATTGTACAGTAATTATTATCCAATTAAAAAGAAAATCAAATTTTAAAAAAGATTTCCTAGGAAAAAGACACCTCTGGTTAAGGTCAACTATTACATTCTTTTTCATACACACAGTTAGCTCGTATTTCATGTAGTTTCACCAGGACTTTACAGATTACAGCTTTTTGTAACCAAACATGTCTTCATTCACTAGACATTTATTGAGCATCACCTCTTCCCTAAGGTCTTTGGCAGATATAAAGAATTCCCACCTATGGTTTCAACCTCATACGGAAGATGGGCTGATCCTACAGGACGAAGCCTAACCACTTTAACACAGCACTCAGTGTTCAATCATCTACCTTTGGCCTCTGATTCTCCTTTTCTCCTTGTGATCTGGCCTGACATGATACTAGCTTCTTTCTAAATCCCTGATACCTTTTTAGTGCTTTTGAAACTTGGAACTTACAGCTCCACTACCTCAAGTAAGCTTTTTCCTTTGTCTAGAAGACTCCTCCCCGAGATAGCCTCATGGCTTTCCCATTCACCTTCTTCAAGTGGTTGCCACATTTTGTTCTTTCCCATACCCTTACCCTGACCACTCTATTGAACACTGTAAGCTACCATCACCTCCACACTCTGAATTGACCTTCTATATGTGTGTGTGTGTGTGTGTGTGTGTGTGTGTATTATTCACTCAATCATGTAACTCTCTGCAACTCTATGGACTGTGTCATATCAGGCTCCTCTGTCCATGGAATTCTCCAGGCAAGAACACTGGAGTGGCTTGCCATTCTCTTCTCCAGGGGATCTTTCTGACCCAGGGATTGAACTCAGGTCTGCATTGCAGGCATATTCTTTACCATCTGATCCACCAGGGAAGCCTGAATTGACCTCATCCCGGTACAACTTCTATTGCATAACACTTAGCAATCTCCAAAGCACTGTATTATTCATTTAGCACAATAAAGTGACTTTCATCTCCTGTGTTCACTGAGTTATCCCCAGCACCCAGAACTGTGCCTCACTCATGGCAAACAGATTCTTTAAAAATAATAACAGATCAATGAATTATGATCTTACCAAGAGTGATTTACCTTACCAAGATCATATATTTTCATTAGTTATCTGCGGCATGGAGGTTGTAAGAGCCCAGTGGATGTTCATGAGAAGTGGAAAACTGGAAGGTCCACAGGTCACCTTGCTAAGATCAGAAAGTGATCAGGGCATCAGTTCAGTTCAGTTCAGTCGCTCAGTCGTGTCCAACTCTTTGGGACCCCATGAATCGCAGCATGCCAGGCCTCCCTGTTCATCACCAACTCTCGGAGTTCACTCAGACTCATGTCCATCAAGTCAGTGATGCCATCCAGCCATCTCATCCTCGGTCGTCCCCTTCTCCTCCTGCCCTCAATCCCTCCCAGCATCAGAGTCTTTTCCAATGAGTCAACTCTTCACGTGAGGTGGCTAAGACTTCACAATTGTCAAGTGTCTAGAATGCCCAACATTCTTCTAGGACTGATCTGGAAGTAAGGGAAGCATTGCTAGACAGGTTTTGGTGAAAGTAGGGTCAACCTTACCTATATAGGATGCTACCAGGATGAATAACTTTCAAATTCTTGAAAAAGAAAAGGAGAGTTTATGAGTCTCACTCATAAATCCCTTTTCACAACTATCCCTTTATTCAATAAAGAATAATGCTTAATTGAATGCAATATTTATTACTTCTACATGACCATCCCTATTGGCTCTCAATCTTTTTTATAAACTTTCAATTCATGAGTGACATTTTCTCCTAGTCTTAAAAAAAAAACAAAAAAACATTTTAACCTTGTTAGTCAAATACCTGAAATGCAAGGGTGAAAATTGTAAAGATTCGAGATTTTTTTTCTCTCCCCCAACAAATAAAAGTTGTTCCCTTTGAGGTTATTGTTTAACATTTTCTAATTTCTGACTCATTTTCTGAAGTTGTACCTAGAAGAAAAAAGGTTGCAAAGAGCTATAAGCCCCTGTGAAGCCACATATGCCTCCCAACACATAAACCAATGCCACAAATTGATATGTATAAAACTTCGAAAGTTTAAGAACGTGCTTCTGGGATATGTGACGGAAAAGTACTGACAACTGTCGATTCTAGTGAGGTGAAAGTACCCAGAGCCTGCTTACAGAGTGAAGCAAGTCAGAAAAAGAAAAACCAGTATCATGCATTAATTCACACATATGGAATTTAGAAAAATGGTACTGGATGAACCTATTTGCAGAGTCGGAGCAGAGATTCAGACATAGAGGACCATCTTGTGGACACGGTGGGATAAGGAGAGGGCGGGACGAATGGAAGAGCAGCACTGAAACAAATGCATTACCCTGTGGAAACCAGAGAGCCAGCAGAAAGTCCGGCGTTAACACGGGGAGCTCAGCCTGGGGCGGGACACCTAGACGGGTGGTACAGCGCGAGGGGTGGGAGGGAGGTTCCAGAGCGAGGGGACGTATGTCTACTTACGGCTGATTCACACGGCTGTGTGGCAGAAACAAACACAACGTTGTAAAGTAATTATCCTCCAATTAGAAAACTAATCTTTAAAGGTATTGACACTCTGAATGACAAGGAGACAGTGTGCTCCCTGGTTGGGGAAAAAAAAAAAAATCCTAGCTCGTGTTGGCATCTTACACCATGCTTGAACTTGTCCACTATTTAGTAGGTTACAGCGTGCCAACTTTACAGAGGAAATGTTTACGAAGGAAAAGTTTCAGCTCTCTTTCTTTAGCCTTCTGTATCTTGTCCAAAGCAGTTTTGCCAAAGCCAAAGTTTTAAGGGCTGGGCTCAATTTCTCTATTTTAAATAGGGAGCACTCATAAAAGTGCCAACCAGTAAGAATAAATGGAGTGAGCTTCTTGCCCCAAGTGGTAGACTTCATTTGGCTAGCCATGCCAGAGCAAATACACCCATTGGGCTCATTCAAAGCCAGTCAAATGTGGACTTGGTCCCAACACCAGCAAGTGGAAAAACTCAGTCCTCAAATCACCTCATTGTGGGTTTGCATGTTTTAAGTTATGCCTCTTGCAACCTAAATAGCAGCTATTGCAAACATGTTTTCATCCCCCAAATCCTAAAATGGATCTAATCACATAGTTTCATTTAAGTATGTTATGTTTTTAAGTAAACACAACAAACATGACCAACTTTCCCTTAAAACTAGAGGCATAGCAGATAAACAAAGATAATTGAAAACCCAACATATTTAGGTATGAAGGAGGAAAAAACCAGCAATTTATTTTTTGAAAAATGATGAAAATAATTTTTTTAAAGAACTTCCAATCTGCCTGGGAAATTTCAATTTTAAAGGCAATTTCAATGGTCTAAAATACTTGTATTAAATATTCCAAATAATACTCACAGTAAACTGACTGCCATGGCTACAAAGCCTCTGACATGTGAATGTCCTAAGATAAACTTTGGCAATATTGCCTATTAGAATTATCTGAAGAATTTTTTTTTTTAATTAGATGACCAGGTCTGACCTTTTAACTAAAAAAGAATTTCTGCGAGTTCAGGTGATTCTAAAATCCAGTCAGATCTGTAAATTGAGAAGGTCTACAAACAAAAGGAAGGTAATAAGAATTGAGAGAAAAATGTTTTGCACACTTCCATGATGATCGTGTCTCCTGGAATGCTTCTGAACACCCGCTGCATGCCNCTGTTCATGTACTGTTAAAGCCTAGCTTGGAGAACTTTTAGCATTACTTTGCTAGAGTGTGAGATGAGTGCAATTGTGTGGTGGTTTGAAAATTCTATTGCATTGCCCTTCTTTGGTATTGGAGTGAAAAACTTTTCCAGTCCTGGGGCCACTGTTGAGTTTTCCAAATCTGCTGACATATTGAGTGCATCACTTCAACAGCATCATCTTTTAGGATTTGAAATGGCTCAGCTGGAATTCCATCACCTCTGCTAGCTTTGTTCATAGTGATGTTTCCTAAGACCCACTTGACTTTGCCCTGCTAGATGTCTGGCTCTAGGTGAATGATCACATCATTGTAGTTATCTGGATCGTTCAGATATTTTTTGTGTAGTTCTGCATATTGTTGCCACCTCTTCTTAATATCTTCTGCTTCTGTTAGGTTTATACCGTTTCTGTCCTTTATCAAGTCCATCTTTGCATGAAATGTTCCCTTGGTATCTCTAATTTTTTTTTGAAGAGATTTCTAGTCTTTCTCATTCTATTGTTTTCCTCTATTTCTCTGCATTGTTCACCTAGAAAGGCTTTATTATCTCTCCTTGTTATTCTTTCGATAAAAATTAGGTGTTCACAAACTGCCGATTTTATTTTTTCATTACTCAGCTTATTTTCTATCACAGACTTTCAAGCAGTCAGATCATAAAAATTTAATATCCACTTGCCTTATTACTGATTTTAAACGCAGAGATGGGTAGGAGTTCCTGAGTATCCAGCCCTTGTCTTATTATCTGTATATGTTGGCATCTCTTGAGATCAGCTGAGGAATCAATAATTCATTTCAGTCCATGAATTTCTTGCTAAACAGGTCAATGCTAATCCATGGTCCTTCCTATCCAAAAAGTTTCTTCAGACATGCAACCTGTCATATTCTTTTCGGGTATGTAGGATTATTCTGATATTCCTCATTACACAAGTCACAGAGACTTACAGCATGAGAAGCTGCCTAGGACCTCTCGTTACTTCCTTGCTTCTCCTTGTTTAAGGAGCTATTTGTACTTATCGGGGACCAACCAGGTACATGAGAAACATATTAGCATAAGTTGAGCAAAGATGTTTGTCTTCCTAAATCCATTTTGTCTTCTTCCTGGGACAGTGATGAATTCTCCCTTGCTGGGAGGTGTGACTACATGACTGGGTTTTAACCAGTCGGATGTGAGCCACTTCCAGCCTGGCCACCAAGCCTTGCACATACACTCGTCTATGTTCATTCCTCCTCTGTTGTCATGACAAAGACAAATGAATCCCTAGAGGCTGAAAAAATACCAGTTGTACAAGCTGGAAAAGACTTTGCTTCCTGAATAAGTAGACAGTCATAATCTGAAATACCCACCAGGACTCCTATTGATCAAGAAATAAACCTCTGTTTCTGCCCACCCGTTAGCAGTTTAAGTGGGTTTCTTACCACAGGCTAGTTTATCCTAACTATATATAATACACAGACCCATATGATTAGATATTTTGAAACTGACATTTATGTTCTATAATACTGTACTGATGTGCCTCCTTGGGGCTGTACTTTCAGAAGGGAATAGAAGCACCACTTTCACTCCAATCCCCTAAGTTTTTCTAGGGTGTCTGAATCACCCATCATTCATTCAAGAGAGGGGTCATCTCTCTTTTATATCACAGAGTCGGACACGACTGAGCGACTGAACTGAACTGAACTGAACTGTTTCTCCACCTTACTCTCTTCTTTCCCCAGCTCTAAGAAGCTATTATTTTGGTGGGAGGCAGACAGTTTTGTGTTACCTATCAAGTACTCCATTTTTAATCATGGTGAAGAGATTAGAAGGTTATTAATTGTCTTTTGGAAATTACTCGTAGAGAAATAAGTAATGTTCTAGCTGATTGAGAGAAAAGCAAAAAGGACAAAGAAAAGCAAAGGTGGGGGAATCCCTGTTAATATTCCCAAATATCACCCCATGACATCTGCAGTCCCCCGTCAAAGAGATCACATAACCCAGAGCTGCATCATCCCTTGGGGACTCAGAAATTAGCTTGAGTCTTACCCAGAATTTGAGGAACTGTGACATTTCAAAATGATTGTTATTTTTGATAGTGAGGAATTCAGTCCATGCTGATTTTTATTCAGGACCTACTACATCTGCCAATCACTGTTCTACGTATTGACATCTCTAGAAGTACAAATCCTTGTAGTAAAGGACCAACAATCTCTCTTTTCTCCCAAGATACAAGTACCCAAAAAGGGGACGATACCCCCACACCTTCATCCACTTCAAGTGACAGAGAGCACGGCAAGGTTCTGTAATTCTCCGCAGATGTTCTCATGAAGTTGCTCCTGCAACCTTAGGTGAGGAAATGAATACATCTCCCTTTGCATTGCTTCAAGAAAGCCATTGATGCCATCAGTCCACTGAGTGCCGCTCTTGGTTTGAGATATATTTCCTTATCTCCCTACCCTCCTCAGAGTACTCACAAAATTTTGTAATGGAGAACTCAGAAAACTTGGAAATTGCCAACTGCCTGAAATTCTTCCAGGGCCAGCCTCACTCTTTAGTCTGGAGCAAAGAAGCACATATTCGAACTGTATCCTTGACACATGCTTGGATAAACTACAGTTTCCTGATTAAATATGCAGAGTAAATTCCAACATGGGTCCCAGGTGATATGCTGGGTGTTAAGTTTCCTAAAATAATTTTTTTCTCAGTCATGATTCTTATTCCATCTCAGTCAAGAGTTAATCCATATTGTACAAAGTCTCACCCCAGCTGGCTAAACTGAGAGCGTGAAATGAAAACCAGATATGATTCTCATGTAATAAATACGGGAATTGGGACTTCAGTGATGGAACACTGGGGAACTGAAAGATAGGAGATTTTTAGGTTTCTGGACAACTCTCTTCTTCCAAAAACAACTTGACTTGCCTGGGTTGGATTATTTTGAGGTTATAAACTGTGGGTTAAAATTAAGTTTCAGGGCTCACAAGTCTGGTAAAACCACAAAGTTCTGTCTTGAATGGAACTTCTGGCGCCAAGCTTTGCATTGTTTTCACCTGAAACCATAATGAGAGGAGTCAAGTTTGCACGTGGGTAGAAAAAAGAGAAAGAAAGCAAAGGACACTCGTTCATCACGTCACCAAGCAAGTGGGCAGTCACACTGGTGCCAGATCTGCTCAGCATGTAAGCAAGAATCCTCGAGAAAGGCTAGAGAACCACTACTATTGCTTCACCCAGTTTCTCCCCAAAGATTTGGGGACTCACGTCCCACCGTCCTGGGGGAGGAGATGGGGGTAAATCTGAATTTTTGTGGACAGCATGGCCAGGGTTGGGAAAAGGGTTCCCTTTGTGGGAACTTGCTGGTTACGACAGCCAAAGTGCTCTTCATCATATTTAGTCAAATAGACCCTGTCTCCCCTTTGTCGCTTCCTTTGGCTTTTTTAGTAACTTCCTTCCATCCTACTTTCATGGAGCTCGGCCTTTTTGTCTCAAAACCTTTACTTGTTGTTGTTCAGTCACCCAGTCATGTCCGACTCTTTGTGGCCCATGCACTGCAGCACACCAGGCCTCCCTGTCCCTCACCATCTGCCGTGGTTTGCCCAAGTTCATATTCATTGTACTGGTGATGATGTACAGCCATCTCATCCTCTGACACCCTCTTCTCCTTCTGCCCTCAATCTTTCCCAGCATCAGGGACTTTTCTAACGAGTCGTCTGTTCACATCCGATGACCAAAACACTGGAGCTTCAGCTTGATCACTAAAACATCATTCTTAGTTGGGGAAGATGGAGGGGAGCGACTTTTGGCTCAGATATCCTGCATGCCATAGAGAACAAACAGAAGAAGGCTCTGAATTGTGGAGGCCAGAGGATAGACTGCCTACAAAATGTGGACCCAAGGAATGACATCATGGTGAGATCCCTGGGCTTTCTTTTTGCCTCATTCACCTCAGACTTGGAGCTGAAGAAGCCAGCAACCAGGAAATGTTAATGGGCGTAGACAACTAAGCCTCAATAAAAGTCTATTTTTCTCTACCCAAAGGGCTAGGAAAGAGTCAAACCAAACAGTGACACTCAACTCCAAACAAGTACCGCAGAGAAAGCTGCTGTCCCATGACCCGCCCTCCCACACCCACTTCTGCTGGTGTAGTGTCCGAGAAGGCTGAGTAAGGGCCTGGGAAGTCTGTCTCCATGAAGCTTTAATGCATCCCACCCTACCCTGGTGTCAGATGCTGCATGAGGAGTCTGGACTTCTAGCCTCGCACTGTGGTAATGAAACTCCCCTCCCTCTCTGTGCTCCAGAGGCATCAGATGAAGTCTAGCGAAGGGTCAGAACTTCTACTCCTGCCACCCTATCCATGCCCCACATATCAGCAGAGGACATCTGTGCAAAATAAGTAGGCATTCTAGCCACAGAGGTATCAGCAAAGGTCTAGACCAAAGCCTGAATTCTTACCCCCAGCCCCAAAGCAATGAGGTGCTTCTCAACAACCTCCTCCCTTACTGTGGGGTTAACACAATAGGGAAACCTAGATTTACTAGGTTTACTGTAGGGAAACCTAGATTTCCAGCCACTTCTAGCAGTAACCAAGTTCCCACATCGTTTGCCAGCTCCAGAGGAGGTCTGATAAAACAAAAGATTTAGATGAGATCTAGTTGCATTATACAACATTCAAAATGTCCAGGACAGATCACAGATCACTCATCATACCAAGAACCAGTAAAAACCTCAACTTGTATCAGAAACAATTAGTAAAGCCACCACCAAGATGACACAGATGTTGACATTATCTGACAGGTGATTTAATAGAATTCTTCTTTAGCAGATTCACTGTAGTTTCTCAGTGAAGTGGGCAGCTCAATTAAAATAGATGTAATGAATTATAATCCACATTTCCTAAAATGTGTTTCTGAATAGGATCACTCAGCACCTGTAACCATAAAGAAGCAATGACAGCAATTAATGATGGCTTGTTACAAAATGAAATTGGAATATAGCTTAGGAAATTGAGAATCAAGATAAACAGTATTCGTGCTTTACTTCATCCACACACATTGTAACCAAACCATTATCAAGTGAGTTACAGATTGCAATTCATTTGTCCACAAACATTTATCTCCATATCTCTATCACCATCCCTCCTGACCCTTACATATACACCCCACAATCATTGAGGAGTGCCTGCATACCTGATTGCTTATAACTTAGAATTATTCAAATATAGTCAAACGTAATTATGAATATCATTTGCAAGAATGGAAACTGGTGAAAATGTATGAGTCAAAGTTATCCAAAGAAACAGATCAATAATATTTATGTTGGGGGCTTCCTTGGTGGCTCAGAGGTTAAAGCGTTTGCCTGCAATGCAGGAGACCTGGGTTTGATCCCTGTGTTGGGAAGATCCTGTGGAGAAGGAAATGGCAACCCACTCCAGTATTCTTACCTGGAGAATCCCATGGACAGAGGAGCCTGGTGGGCTACAGTCCACAGGGTAGCAAAGATTCGGACACAACTGAGCACAGACATGACAATATTTATGTGTATAAGATATATATTGATATATAATATATAACATATGTATGTCAGTAACTGTCTACCAATAATATATATAATTATATACATATGTGTGTGCATATATAGATATATAACCTATCTACCTACCTACATATTTATATCTGCACATATCTCTCTATCTGGATAGATATCTACAGATGTACAGATATATATACACAGCTATAGATAGGTATACAGTATGTCTGTTCTTGTATTTACACCTATAACTATATCTATATATTAGAGAGAGAGGTTGATTGATAGATTATGAAAAATTAGCTCACACCATTTCGGAGGCTGAGAAGTCGCACAATCTACCTTCTGCAAGCTGGAGACTCATGAAAGCTGATGACACAGTTTAATCTGAGTCTGAGGGCTGGAGAACCAGGAGCATTTGTACTCTGGGTCCCAGTCTGAGGGTAGGAGAAAAGGGTGTTCCAACTGTACAATCAGGCAGAAGGGGCAATTCCTCTCTCATCCTCTCTGTTGTATCCAATGGATGGGATGATGCTCATCCACATGGGGGCGCAGGGGGGACCATCTGCTTTACTGAGTCCAGCAATTCCAATGCTGGGGTCATCCAGAAACACCCAGATCTCACCCACAATAAATAATAATGTTTAGCCAAAATCTGGGTTAAGCCCCATAGTCCAGTCAAGTGGATACATGTTACAAAAGACAAGTGGCCCATCTAACTTGAAGTTAAATAATTAATTTCCTATTTGCTCTGAACTACTTCCCTGGTGGCTCATACGGCAAAGCGTCTGCCTGCAATGCAGGAGACCTGGGTTCAGTCCCTGGGTCAGAAAGATCCCCTGGAAAGGGAAATGGCAATCCACTCCAGTACTCTTGTCTGGAAAATTTAACGGACAGAGGCGCTTACATTGGGCATGAGGTCGCAGAGTCAGACACGACTGAGCGACTTTAGTTACTTTCCTTCCTTAAAGAGTTTTCAGTGCCTACTGCCTTAAGAAAACAAATCCCAACTTATTTTATTGAATCTGATAAGTCTTTAGGATATCATTTCACTGCAAATGGTGTTTCCTCTTTCTCTCTTTATGCAGTCAGATTTTATTGGGTCTTGATTTATGAGATAATGTTATGATCCAGAAGTAATACAAGGCTTTTCATAGAATTTTTCCCCTTCTGAGATAAAAGTCTAAAAATTCTCGTAAAAACCTCCACTCTTAAAAGCAAGAATTGGCGGACCCCACTAAGGTTTCAGAATCATGGGCTATCTTTAAATGCATGGTCATCTGTCTTTATACGATATCTTTCACCTGGCATTTAATGGCAAGAGAAAAAAAGTGTGGATAACTAACTTCTTTTTAAATGAATACAAATAGAAATATAAAAAGAAAAAATAGGTAAGTTTATCATTTTCCACTTTTACTCATTTTATTAGTGAATCTCAGGGAGGGGTCCTTTTAGGGGAAAAAACAAGATGGTATTCAATTTGAATAAAAAATAAAAGAAGGGAAGGAAGAAGGAAGGAAGAAAAGGAAGGAGGGAGGAAGTCCTCCTTTTATGTAGCATCTCTAACATGTGACCATATTTGTAAAGAATTATTCCTTATCCTAGAAATCCATTTGACTGTGTTGTGAGTGAATCCTTGAAATTTTCCCAAAGACACAGAAAATGGAATTTTTCTACCCAGGATTCTGTAGTATTGCGAATTATCTGAGGTAGAGCACACTCGTTATAATTCTTTCCAAATTAGTAAACCACAAAAATGTAGCAAGCAGAAAATTACTTGCAAGCAAAATGAAGCCAGTATTTATAGTAATTAACAGATGAGGGGTTTCGGGAAATTAATTTAAGGAAAGGGAGAATCTACACTGTTTAATTAGACAACGGCACTATTATAGAAACTTTACACAGTACGTGCTAAGCAGCTCATATTCAACCTTCTAGTATCTGAGACATCCACCTTTCAGCTCTACAGTGTTGATGGAAATATGAGATGCAAGCACTTTATCTCTACCCACACAGCATTTTCCTGTTTAGATTACAACTGATTGTTCATCACTGGAGAACATGTTAAGGATATTTGGACATTCTTAAACCCTTAGAAAATAAGTCTGAGACATGATTAATCCTTATAGTAGAGATAAACTCTAGAAATCTTAAGCTCAACTCTATAAAATATTCTTCTTGATTTTTTTTTAGGATTTGGTCACATTTCTGTATCATTTCCTGGGAAATAGCAAATCCTTACTCCAACTGAGTTCTTCTCTGATTTTTTCTGCAGCCAACCCAAAACAAACTCAGGCAATAAGGACTCAGAACATTACCAGGATAATATGAAACGTCAGAATTTATGGAGAAAACCTTGTGTGTGGTGCGGGTCCAGCTGTCTGAAGTTCTAGTAATGTTCAGGACTAGTAATGTTCAGGACCACTTGGGAAGGAGTTAGTTTTTCTTTAGATAATATCTAGATCTGTTATTTTATAGTAAACTCGTATGGCCACAGGCTTTTCAAGTGGTACAGTAGCAAAGAATCCACCTGCCAATACAGGAGACTCAAGAGAAACAGGTTCAATCCCTGGGTCAAGAAGATCCTCTGGAGGAGGAAATGGCCACCTGCTCATGATTCCTGCCTGGAAAATTTCATGGACAGAGAAGCCTGGTGGGCTCCAGTCCATGAGGTTGCAAAGAGTCAGACATGACTGAGCTAATTGTCACCACACCACTACTGCTAATTGTCACAGATCATTACAAAGAGTAAATTGTAAATTTGGCCCACCTGATGAACTCTGCCATGTCACTTCAACAACTTTTAAGATTTTTTTGCAACTATTTGGAAAAAAATTTATAGGAGTTAAATGACATTAGAAAGAGAAGACTCAAAACAAATCCTTCTGGAATAGCTTTTACATAATACTTTATAGTTTACAATGTGTTGTACATGTAACCTCAGCAGATAGCCTATTTTTATTCCCATCCAATCATAGAGTACAATTCCATGTCTTAGATGATTCAGCAGTCCATAAAAATCAGCTTGGCCCTAACCATGCAAATACAATCTGAACTCAATTTTTAAGAAACCACAGATCTTCCTCTTAGGGAATGGCCTGTTTGTGGGCAGTCTGTTTCTTTATAAGAAAATTATTTTCCAGTAGAGCATTTTCACAGGCTAAAACCGAATTCAAGTATTTTCACTGCATAAGTGTATCTAGATATTTCAAAGAAATATTCCAAAAAACTAAACATGAGCAGTTGTCTTTTTTGTTGTTGTTCTTTTTTTGTTGTTGTTTTTGCAGTTTAATTAGCTATATGCAGCCCTATGAGCTTCCCAGGTGGCGCTAAACGGTAAAGAAGCTGCCTGCCACTGCAGGATATTTGAGATGCGACTTCGATCCCTGGATAGGGAAGATCCCCCGGAGGAGGGCATGGCAACCCACTCCAGTATTCTTGCCTGGAGAATTCCATGCACAGAGGAGCCTGGTGGGTTACAGTCCATGGGGTCGCAAAGAGTCGGACATGACTGGAGCGACAGAGCGCGCCTGCCTGCACGCACGGGAAGCCTTAGGTAAAATTTTACTCAAGGACTGATTTTTGTTATCAGATTAAACTAATGGATTCTTAGTCTTGCAAAATCTCTCGCTTTTACTTAGGAAAAAAGAAGCAATTTCACTTACCTTGTGTCAGTTACCTACTGATTACTACCTCTCATTGCCCTGCTGATGATACTGGAGCCGGACCCGGAAACATTCCTGAACAAATGGCACGAGGTATGTGTTGTCAGCAGATGGCGATAAAGAACACTGCAGGAAATAGAGGTGTGTTTTTTTGTTTCAGTGGATTTCTCTCCACTTGCTTCTGTGGTGCACGGCAGCCAGCTATGCACGGGACACCAGTGCCCTTCTGCTGAATGGCACCTTCCACCATGGCAGGTCTTCTGGCACTTCAAAGGGCAGCGTTCCAGCAAATTCCATGAAGCAACACTTGACTACGCACAGTTTCCCAGGCTTTCCACCCAGAAGAGAGCTTCCTGGCAATTTCAGTTGGCAATATACCTCAGAGGACTTCACCATCCACTGGGCCGTGGCCATAGCCACAACCTCTCCACCGGGGGGAAGGCGTTTCTCTTCCAGATTTGGTTTTTCTCTTGGTGCTCTGCTTCTGTACTCAGAGATAGAGGCTCCTCCCTAGATGTCTTCTTCCATTACTCTTTCGAGTTTTTCTGTTGGTAAGTTAGTGGTAACAATTATTAACACTTTTAAACCTTCTTTGTTAAAATGATAGTGTGATTTCCATCTTGTAACTGGACCCTGAATGACACATACCTTCAAACAGTTTTAAATCTAATAGTAACTGACAATACAAATACAAATTTGTTTCCCCAAAAATGTGTTATAATAACATAGGAAATCTAAAACAGTATCTTAAAAAATATGATCCCACAATTCCTCTTTCAGTAGACATTATACGTAGAGTATCCTCTTACTGTTAACATATATAGATTATCTAATAGAACATGTGTGTGTTTGCTAAATCACTTTCATTGTGTTCAACTCTTTGCTGACCTATGGACTGTGGCCTGCCAGAGTCCTCTATCCATGGGATTCTCCAGGCATGAATAATGGACTGGGTTTCCATGCCCTCCTCCAGGGATCTTCCCAAACCAGAGAACAAACCCAGATCTCTTACATCTCCTGTATTGGCAGGCAGGTTCTTTACCACTAGTGCCACCAGGGAAGCCTGATCTAATAGAATAAATATTATCAAACTAATTTGTTGATCATTGATGTTTGAAAGGGAATTTCCTTTAGTGGAAATGCAGTTGAAATATTTACACAGGTAGCTCAGTGATAAAAAAAATCCAGTTGCCAATGAAGGAGACACTGGGTTTGGTCTGTGGGTCAGGAAGCTCCCCTGGAGCAGGAAATGGCAACCCACTCCAGCATTCTTGCCTGGAAAATCCCATAGACAGAGAAGCCTGGTAGGATACAGTCCATAATGTCACAAGGGGTAGGACGCAGTTAAGCAGGCAGGCACATAGGCATTCATCAGTAAGAATGTCAAATGAAACCAACTATGTACTTTTGAAAGGAATTTGATTGTGTAAACAGATATTTTTTAACTTGTGATGGGGAGATATCCCAATAAACTCTAATAAACTGAAAATATCTTCCGTTGAAAATTCATTTAATACATCTAACTAACCAAACATCCTAGCTTAGGCTAGTTTACCTTGACTGTGCTCAGAACACTTACATTAGCCTACAGTTGGGCAAAACCATCTAACCCAAAGCCTAAACTGTTGAATATCTCATGTAGTTTATTGAAAACTGTACTAAGAGTGAAGAACAATGGCTGTACTGGGTACAGAATAGTTGTACGTGTATTAGCTATTCACTCTCATGACCATGTGCTTGAATAGGAGCTGTGAATGATTCCACTGCCCAGAATCATAAGAAAACATCATGCTGTGTATCACTAGCCTGGGAACAGACCAAATTTAAAAATTCAAAGTACACTTTCTATTTTCTTTTGAAAATTTGAAGCTTTATTTAATTTAAATTCAGGAAGCATTTGTGATAGATATATTCCTTCAATTTCAGGGCTGTATTTTCTTTTAGTATAAACTATGAAAAATTCATACTCATAATATTCAAAGATACCTGCACTCAAATCCCAAACTTTATCTCATTCTGATCTCACCCTTTTGTACTCTATGTTGGTCATTAAATTAGTGAAGTACACAATACCCAAATCCTATTGTTGATCAGTTATCAAAGTGTGGTCTAGGACCATCAGCATCAATAACATCTTGGAATTTATTAAAAATACTAAAGATACTGAATACTAATGCATGAAATTAAAAGATGCTTACTCCTTGTAAAAAAAAAAAAAAAGCTATGACAAACCTAGACAGCATATTAAAAAGCAGAGACATTACTTTGCCGTCAAAAGTCTGTATAGTCAAAGCTATGGTTTTTCCAGTAGGAATGTGTGGATGTGAGAGCTGGACCATAAAGAAGGCTGAGCACTGAAGAACTGATGCTTTCAAACTGTGGTGTTAGAGAAAATTCTTGACAGCCCCTTGGACTGCAAGCCCCTTGGACTGCAAGGAGACCAAGCTAGTTAATCCTAAAGGAAATCAGTCCTGAATATTCATTGGAAGAACTGATGCTGAAGCTTAAACTCCACTTCTTTGGCCATCTGATGCAAAAAGCCAACTCACTGGAAAAGACCCTGATGCTTGGAAAGATAGGAGGCAGAAGGAGAAGGGAATGACAGAGGATGAGGTGGTTGGATGGCATCACCAACTCAATGGACATGAGTCTGAGTAAGTTCCAGGAGATGGTGAAGGACAGGGAAGCCTAGCGTGCAGTCCACGGGGTTGCAAAGAGTTGGACACGACTGAGGGAATGAACAACAATAATTTCAGAAACTGTGGGGTTGAGACCCAGTAATGTCTGCAAGCTTATTTTGTACTGAATGCTTATCTCTGTGGCACCATGATAAAGTCAAAAAGTCATAAGTTGAAGTCTCTACATGAGGGACCCTCTGTACATTTTGATGACATAATTTAAAACACCTCTGAACTTCCCAGAACAAAAGGTTACTCCCTAACACTAATGGATTTTACAGCAAATGGATCAAAGGAACTGAGATAATATTCAGTGATATTAAGGAACACTTTTGCCCTTAGCTAAATAAATATGTAGGTTAACATTTCTTTCCTAATTTTTTCATCAAAAGGGGCCCTCCTTCCCTCTGCCCTATGTGCAGAATACCCTCACAGTGTCAGAACTTAGTCTTAAAAGTTTCTGTAGATTTAAAGGTTATTTAGTTTCAAGCAACAGAAATTTATGATGTCCAACTACAGCAAGTATGAATTTTTTTTTTAATATTATTGGGCAGCTTACAAAATTGGCAGGAAGTCTGGAGAGTTTGGTTCAGGAAAGGCTTGGGATAAGAGCTCCTCTGGCATTCCAGGCAACAGGCATATTCCATCATCCTGTCAAGGGGACCTGTGAGAGGAAACATGTTCTGAACGCTCTTCTATCCTTAAGTCTTTCTACTCAAATGTCAGAGTCCTCAGATGTGATCCCAGTTTCTCTAGCTTAGTCATATGCCAATCCCTTGCTTACACAAGAGAGCACTGTGATTTTCAGTCTCACCAAAACTGCACGAATTGGGAGAGTTAATTAAGTCAATGGTAATCAGGATAATATCAGCTGAAGTAGGGTAAAAGAATACTGGAACGTCTGAAAGCTTTTTTCACTGTGCAGACCATTGAGATCAAGTCTCTCATTCCGGAAGCACTGCAGCTAACAGCTAAGTGACAGATGAAACACTCTCAAAGAATGACTGACGGTAGTTGCTGAAAGTCTGGTAAAAG
Organism: Neotragus pygmaeus; assembly: GCA_006410875.1. Classification (NCBI taxonomy): domain Eukaryota; kingdom Metazoa; phylum Chordata; class Mammalia; order Artiodactyla; family Bovidae; genus Neotragus; species Neotragus pygmaeus. The sequence goes on from SJYV01056332.1 coordinate 831,248, forward strand.
TCTCCTGTGGGCTGTCTGTGTGTTGGAGGAAAAGCAAGGTCACTCCAAGATCGTTGAAGAGGCAGATCTACTTTGCCTGTTCCCCAGTGCATGTCTCCTGGTGACTACTGAACTTTGTCCCATCAAAGCAAAAATACCAGTGATGGTGATGTGGTGTCCACAGCTAAGATCTTCTTCCTTCTCCAAAAAGGAAACTAAAGGTGTAGTGACTACTTAACTGCCTTCCTTGCCCTTAGGACCCACTCAAATGAAGCGCAAATGATCATAAGGAGTCCTCATCCTAGTATATTAGTTTCCTGTGGCTGCCATAAAAATTGCCATGAATTTGGCAGCTTCAAACAACAGAAATTCTCTCATAGTTCTGGAGGCCAGGACAGTATCAGTTTCCCCAGGCCAGAATCAAGGTGTTGGCAAGACTATATTCTCCCTGGAATCTCTAGGGGAGAATTCACGCCTTGGTCTCTTCCAGCCATGGGTAATTGCTGGTATTCCTTTGCTGTGACCACATCACTCCATCCTCTACATCCATCTTTATATGATCTCTTTTTTCTGTTCCCTTCTAATTTCCTCTGCCTCTCTCTTATAAAGATACTTGTGACTACATCTACACCTCAGGATAGATAATCCAGGATAATTTCCAATGGCAAGACCATTAATTGAATCATGCATGCAAAGACCTTTTTTTTTCATAAGGTAACATTTGTAAGTTTCAAGGAGTAGGCCCTGTTATCTGTGGGTGGCCATTATTCAGTCTAGCACACTGAGCACCACTCAAAGCACTTTGACTGTTGTCTGAATGTAATAGCTGAATGACTCTGGGCTATTTTCCTTGGAGACAAAGTAAATGTGTCCTGTGCTTGGAAAGAAAAAGTGGGTTAGGAAGTAGCTGCTTCACTAGCATCTAGATGTATCCATATGACTAGTAGTAAACGGAAAGTAAGTGGAAGTAATTGATGTTTGTCATTTGAGGCCAAAGATATTACAAAGCTGGTGTCTCTCTACAATAGTCACTTTTTCTTTCTTCTAGCTGTATATGACTATGAAAAATAAATTTTTTAGACACAAAACAGGAAAATCTGAGTCCCTTAATGATTATGTGGAAGAAAAGTATCTGCCAACATATCTAAAATAGGATCAACATAAAGAAACATCCTCATAAAAAACATTGTAGTGAAAATGTAAGCCCCTGATAAATAAAGAAGATATTAAAACGTCAAAGAGAAAAGACAAACCATCTACAAAGACATGATGGATTAATTGATGATGCATAGGTTGTTGATAGAATTTTTAATAATAATAAGAAAAGCCAGAAGACAGGGGGAAGACTTTAAAGTGAGAAGAAATACGTATCAACCAAGAATGATGTATCTAGCCAAACTTTACTACTAGAAAAAGGATAAAATAAAAGTATCTTAGAAACCAAAGTCTTTGAATGTTTATCACCTCAAGTAAAGGAACTTCAGATGGACTTCCATAAGAAGGAAACTGATCATAAAGACAGTTGGAACATAAAAAATATTGAACAAGTAAAATGATTAATAGGTAAATAAATATAAAATAACTTATTTGTATAAGCTGTTAATGATAGTATGTAGTTTTGAAAGTTAAAAACATAGAATCTAATATCTGGGTGGACTGTGAAGAAGGCTGAGCGCCAAAGAATTGATGCTTTTGAATTGTGGTGTTGGAGAAGACTTTTGAGAGTCCCTTGGACTGCAAGGAGATCCAACCAGTCCATTCTGAAAGAGATCAGCCCTAGGATTTCTTTGGAAGCAATGATGTTAAAGCTGAAACTCCAGCACTTTGGCCACCTCATGTGAAGAGTTGACTCATTGGATAAGACTCTGATGCTGGGAGGGATTGGGGGCAGGAGGAGAAGGGGACGACAGAGGANAAAACAAAACCAAAAACAAAACTGAATGATGTACTCATAGCTTTAGATGCTTTAAAATATTGCTAAACACTTCTCCAAAGATGTTGCATTATTTTGCATATCCACCAGTATAACTTATATTCCTGTTGTTACATACACATATCCACCAGTATTTGGCTTTTTTTTTTTTGCCAGTCTTGTGGGTGTTTTGTGGTATCTCATTGTGATTTTAATTCCCATTTTGCTGATTATTTATGAGGCTGAACACTTTCCTGATTATCAGTCATTTGTATATATTTTTGGTAAAGCCCCTGTTCAAGCTCACTGTTCTTACTGAATTCTCAGATATTTTTGTACTTTATATATATATAGATAGATATATATATACAATATTTGTACATATATGGACATCCCAGGTGGCGCTAGTGGTAAAGAACCCACCTGCCGATGCAGGGGACATAAAAGATGTGGGTTTGGTCCCTGGGTCAGAAAGGTCCCATGGAGGAGGGTATGGCCACCCACTTCAGTATTCTAACCTGGAGAATCCCATGGACAGAGAAGCCTGGCAGACTACACTCCATAGGGTTGCACAGTCAGATTCAATTGAAATGACTTAGCACACATATACATATATATAATACATAATATATACACATAGAATGTATGTAACAGAGCTTCCCAGGTGGCTCAGTGGTAAAGAATCTTCCTGCCAACTAGGAAACACAGGTTTGATCCCTGGGTCAGGAAGATCCCTTGGAGAAGGAAATGGCAGCTGACTCCAGGAATCTTGCCTGGGAAATGTCATGCACAGAGGAGCCTGGTGGGGTACAGTCCAGTGGGCTACAGTCCATGGGGTTGCAAAGTCAGACACAACTTAGTGACTAAATAACAACAACTATATATATATATATATATATATNTCTGGAGTAAGAGGCAAATTTGGCCTTGCAGTACAGAATGAAGCAGGGCAAAGGCTAATAGAGTTTTGCCAAAAGAACACACTAGTCACCGCAAACACCCTCTCCAACAACACAAGAGAAGACTCTACACATGGACATCATCAGATGGTCAATACAAAATCAGATTCATTATATTCTTTGCAGCCAATGATGGAGAAGCTCTATACACTCAATAAAAACAAGACTGGGAGGTGACTGTGGCTCAGATAATGGAATCCTTATTGCCAAATTCAGGCTAAAATTGAAAAAAGTAGGGAAAACCACTAGACCATTCAGGTATGACCTAAATCAAATTCCTTACGATTATACAGTGGAGGTGAAAAATAGATTCAAGGGATTAGATCCGATTGACAGAGTGCCTGAAGAACCACGGATTGAAGTTCGTGACATTGTACAGGAGGCAGTGATCAAGACCATCCTCAAGAAAAAGAAACGCAAAAAGGCAAAATGGCTGACTGAGGAGGCCCTACAAATAGATGAGAAAAGAAAAGAAGTTAAAGGCAAAGGAGAAAAGCAAAGATATATTCATTTGAATGCAGAGTTCCAAAGAATAGCACGGAGAGATAAGAAAGCCTTCCTCGATGATCAATGAAAACAAATAGAGGAAAACAATAGAATGGGAAAGACTAGAGATCTCTTCAAGAAAATTAAGAGACATCAAGGGAACATTTCATGCAAAGATGGGCGCAATAAAGGACAAAAATGGTATGGACCTAACAGAAGCAGAAGATATTAAGAAGAGGTGGCAAGAATACAC
>SJYV01056332.1:845351-865160 GCA_006410875.1 Neotragus pygmaeus
CAGGCAAGAACACTGGAGTGGGTTGCCATTTCCTTCTCCAATGCATGAAAGTGAAAAGTGAAAGTGAAGTCGCTCAGTTATGTCCAACTCTTCGCGACCCCATGGACTGCAGCCTACAGGGCCCCTCCATCCATGGGATTTTCGAGGCAAGAGTACTAGAGTGGGGTGCCACTGCCTTCTCTGGCCAATCCTACTAGTGACCTAATAATTTCAACTGATTCGTCTTCATTCAGCTCCTTTCAGAGAGCACTTAGGTGGTGAACCTTCTCAGGGGTTTGAGCACCAACTCCATGGAGACCCGTTTTCTGGAACTCCAAGGTTCTGGGAAGCCCCCCTTTTCACCTTTTGTTTTCCTACTCCTAGGAACAGTAGCTGCATCCTGCAGTTAGGTTCTCTGGGTTATCTCTAGTGCCTCTTACCACATTGCCCCTGTTGAAGTATCTCGTGTAGGCTCTTTTAACTGGATATATCCCAGTAGAGGTGCTCTCTGAAGAGCAGATGTAGTAGAGTGGTTCATGGCTGGTATCAAGATAAGGAGACATAAATGCTTAAGGCCAGTTTGCTTAGGTTGGCATTTTACAGGTTGTTTGAAGATGTCCGTATCAGCAAGGCTTGGAAGTACTTCTACCCAATGAAACTTCCTGCGATAACAGAAATGTGCTAAAATGTATTGTCCAATAGGTAGCCAATGTCACTATTGAGAATTTGAAATATGGCTAACTAATTTTACTTTTATTTGGCTTAAATTTAAACAGCCGCAGGTAGCTAGTGGTTATCATGCTAGACCAGGCCGGTCTGAGGTGACTGGAGGACCAGGCTGCACTTTTGTTTATTTCCCAGGTATTTTAACAGATACTAGGGTTACAAAAAACAGGAGATACTATCTCCTTCTAAAGGAGTTGAGGCCAGAAAAGGAAGATGGATATGCAAAACCACTTTGAAAGATGATTCTGCCAACAGTATGTAAGATGGACTAATGTGGCAAGGTCAAATATAGGCCACTCAGGGCAAATGCAATTGTCCAAATTAGATGAGAAATCTCATTGACAGTAGTGAGGGGTGCTTGTGCAAGTGAAAATCTGACCTGTCGANTTAAAAGTATATAGATATTAAAACTACAATGAAAACTACTTACAAATATATTTTATAATAACTACTTGAACTAACAGAAGCAAAGAATTCAAAACTGAAGATAAAACTAGATCTAAATCAAGACTTTAATTTCTTACATACAAACATGTCAGTGTAAAGATAAAGGTAAAAACTGTAGACACTGATGAGAGAAATTAAACAATCACACTAGAAGATAGCAGAAATAAAAGGCAAGATAATCAATAGGTAGGCCATTTGTCTCTCAAAAATTCTTCTGTGTAAAAGTTTGTTAAGATATTATCAGAGAATATTTGGGGTGCATATATCTTTTCAAATTTATGTTTTGAATTTTTTCCAGACATATACTCAGGAGAGAATTGTTGGATTATTTTCATTTTTTTGAGGAACCTCCATAGTGCTACCCATAGGGAGAGGAAAAGGAGGAGAAGCACAGTACAAGTACAGAATTAGAAAATGTAAAGTATGTATAAAATAGATAAGCAACAAGGACATATTGTACCACACCGGGAATTATAGCTATTTTCTTGTAATATTTTTTAATAGAGTATTATCTGTAAACGTACTGAACAACTATGCTGTACACCTGAAACTAACATAATGTAAAGCAAAAGACCACATTTTTAAAAATATTATTATAGACCTACAGCACATTGAATGTAGAAGGTAAATGAAGCTAACTAATAGGAATCAAAGCTTGAAGACTGATTTGAAACAGAGTTTTAAGGAACTGAAAGAAAAATAAAAAAATGTTGTAATATATTTAACCTTTTAATTTTNAAAATATTATTATAGACCTACAGCACATTGAATGTAGAAGGTAAATGAAGCTAACTAATAGGAATCAAAGCTTGAAGACTGATTTGAAACAGAGTTTTAAGGAACTGAAAGAAAAATAAAAAAATGTTGTAATATATTTAACCTTTTAATTTTGCAAAATTTATGATAAATTTTAAATGTGGTTGCTAAATAGTCTTTTTAACTGAGATATGGTGAAAAAGAGAAGCATTTCACAGCCACAATTATTGAGCATGTCATATAACAAAATGATTCAGAACTCACAGTCTACAATTTTAGAAAACAGTTTTTTTAAAAAAAATCAAGATTTTTTTACTTAATAAAAATGGATTCAAAGAAAATCGTAACTAAAATTCAATATATGATTAACCTAAAAGAGATAGTGATGATAAAAGTGTGAAAGCTTTTATACACGTTATTGTAAATAAATGAAAGTAAGGTACATATAGGCCAGTTACTAGCTAACTATTGATATATTCTCCTTGAATATAAATAATTTTAATTTTAAAAGGCAAAATTTTCATACTATTGAAACTGACAGTGTTGGTCACTCAGTCCTAACTGACTCTNAATGAAAGTAAGGTACATATAGGCCAGTTACTAGCTAACTATTGATATATTCTCCTTGAATATAAATAATTTTAATTTTAAAAGGCAAAATTTTCATACTATTGAAACTGACAGTGTTGGTCACTCAGTCCTAACTGACTCTTTGCAACCCCATGGACTGTAACCCACCAGGCTTCTCTTGTCCATGGAATTCTCCTGGCAAGAATACAGGAGTGGGTTGCCATTTCCTTCTCCAGGGGATCTTCCTGACCCAGAGATCAAATACAGATCTTCTGCATTGCAGGCAGATTTCTTTACCAACTGAGCCACCAGGGATAGAAGACATTAATAACAAATAAGGGTAAAATTTATCTTTAAGCATAAAGTTAGCTTTTCTGGCGGAAGTATTCAAATTGCCATTAGATTCATTCACCTTAGAAGTTTTCAGTAGGTAAACTTCTTCTTTCAAGGGTTAGACAATAAATACTTTAGGCTTCACAGGCTATGCAGTCTCTGTTGTAGTTACTCAACTCTGCAGTTGTAGGGTGAAAGTGTTTATATTCAATATCTAAACAAATGGCTTGTGTTCCAATAAAACTTTATTTATAAAAGCAGGCAACAAACTGGATTTGGTTTGCAGGCCAAGGATTACTGATGGGTGACTCAGAGCAAGAGAAAGATATGTGGGATATACAAAATCCAAAAACATGTCATATAAATATCTGTAAGATTTAGTGGCTCTGCAATTAGAAAAAATATGAGAAATTTTCAGAATAAAAATATGCAGCATCCAATCTGATGAAGCAAACTGGTGGAGGGACTGCAGAAGCAAATAACAATTAAACTCAAGTCCCATGTAACCTGAATCTTGGAGACAAGGGCAGAATTAGCAACCAACTTGCCTGTATCTCTGGCATGTATTATGTGTCCATTTTTTTTGTGGCTATGTTCCCAGATTTTCAATTTGCCTTATAATTCAAATTTATCCATTCTTATGATAATATTATTGCAAAGTATAAAAGTTAAGATAGTTTATATTGATTTCAAGTGAAAATAACCTTCCTACTTTGTTCTACAAGAATGCTGAGACTAGAATGTTTGCATTTCCATAAAATTTTTGATCACTTATTAAGCTCCATAAAACAACTTGCTAGAAGTGTGTTAGAAACTGAACGGTTTCAATAAACCATTCTGTGGAAAACTGACATCTTTACAACACCAAGTTTTCCAAACACAATACATATATCCATTTACTTAGGTCTTCTTTATAACACCTCCTAAAATTATGCACATCTTTTATTAAATCTGCTTTCAGGTACACCATCATTTTGGATATTATCTAAAATGGTGTCATTTTAAAGAATTTCTNAGTAAGACAATAAAAATAAAGCAAAAAGTAAGAGATGTGTATAAGAGACAGTTATAACACCTCCTAAAATTATGCACATCTTTTATTAAATCTGCTTTCAGGTACACCATCTTTTTGGATATTATCTAAAATGGTGTCATTTTAAAGAATTTCTATCTGAATATTTGCTACTGGTATAAATAAATAAAACTGATATTTGACATAGATTTGTATTTTACAAAGCTCTCTTATTATCTTTATTTATCTCCAATAAATTTATCTAGCTTTTTATTTTCTATATATAAAACATCTGTGAATAACGAAAGCTTTGTTTCTTTTGCAATCTCTTACTTTTTGCTTTATTTTTATTGTCTTACTGTACTGCTTAAACTTCCAGTACAGTGTTGAATAAAACTGGCATACATCCCTGTCTTTTTCTTGATCACAAAAGGAACGTTTTCAATGTTCAGATTTCAATATGATGTTTATGGTAGTTCTGGTAGTTTTTGTTTTTTAAGACACTCTTTAGTAGACTAAAGTAGTTACCTTGTATTCCAGGTTAGCTAAGAGTTTTGATCAAAAATGAATGTTTTTCTGTATCCTTCCTTTTATCTGTTAAATGTAGTGAATTATACTAATTGTTTAAGGGAAAATAAAGTAATCAGGTTTGCAAACACGACCAATCACTAACCAAAGGCACTCATGAATGCAAATTAAAATTTATTCATGTAAAAATTTTTGGAAAAACAATGTAGAAAGTTAAACTTAAAAATCTGACAAAAGACTAGGTATTTGAATTGGTAACTTAATTTTAAAGCCAAAGTTAACACAAAGAGAATTGTGTGCATGAAAACTACCACAAGCACACTACAAATGCTCACATGCGTGCTCTCGCTCATACAACCCTGTCTAATAATGACAAATACATAAGGCATACAATGCCTGAAACAAATTTTCAACTTCCCCTCAGAATATATACATATGAAGCAAAGAAAATGTACAGCATGGCTTCACTGTAATACAGCATTTAAGAATGCAGGTTCTGCTAACCAAGTTGTGACATGAAGCTATGATAACCTCAGGCAGGTTACTTCACCCCTTCAAGATGAATTTTCTCACGTGATTATTAGCTATACTGAAAGGAAAGATTACTGAAGTAAAGAATTACTCAGTCAACCTCCCAAAAGGCACATTACCTCATACTCCTCCATGTTTACTTCTTCAGGTTTTATCATTTCAATTTTGGCTTGAGCAACTTTCATTATGTTGTGACACCTTCAAACAAAAGAAAAAATATTTCTAAATCAAAAGCAAAATCCATAAAAACTTAAAAAATGTTTTATGCAAAATTAAACTATCCAACACATATGAAAATGAAATCCACTATCACTGTACAATATTTTTGAGGAAACAAATTTCAAATAAGTGAAAAATCTGTTTTTTTGGAAAATACTGGATATTTACTAAGTATATAAAGATGACAGAAGCAATAATTCTAATTCACCATGTTATATTTCTAAATGAATTTAAAATCATGTTCTATTAAATATGAAAAAAGTTTTTTTAAAAATTTATAAGGTATCTCTATTAAGCAAGCTCCAGAGACATGAAATCTCACTTCCCCCAAATAATGTTATTCATAAATAGTAAGAAGATATCCAAAATGTGCCTATCCTTTCAGATAGGAATGGCAATATTTCAACAGATTTTATGATCAGAACCACTGCTAAAGATATCTCCCCAAAATATATTTATAGTTATCACATATAGTTTACCCTGTATTTCAAGCACAAGAGAAAGCAGATTTCTCAAAACAAACTATTTTTACTTGCCAGGGCTACTAACTGCAAAAGATTGAAAAATCAATGTGAGTACTTCATAAATGTCTTCCACAAATTCAACAGCATATACTCACTGGAACACAGTACATTAACAGCCCAGATAAAAGAGGGTCAAAATTGCTGACTTCTTCAGTTATATTTAATAAAATAAGTGATGTCAACATTATTACTAATAAAAAGTTATAGCCAATACTTACTGAGTATTTACCAGATAATGCTCAAAACCATTTACTTGCATTGAAACCTTAATCCTAAATTTCACAGCAGACACATGATGAGGCAAAAATTAATCCTAGATGCTTTGTTTTCCATCACACTCTTCTCTACTACACATATTTTGAATTCAGTATTTTTGAGACATGCATGAAAGGATAATCATTTACTTCAGAATTAAAATGTGTTTACCATGAACTCCAAGATAGCATAAATGTTTCTACATTTTAAAACTTCAATACTTTGGGTGTTTACCTGAGGGCTGAATTTTTTTTTAATAGTATTTATTCTAACTTAACTAGAGTAAATTTTAGTTTTTAACATTAGTAAACAGTTTCATAGGAACTTCTAAGAAAAAACTTTTGGGGTAAATCAAAATTCATTTAACCATTCTAAGCCTTCTCTTTAAGTCAGAAGATGTTTAATTACTTTGTGTATATTGATTAATTACTTTTCCCAATTGTTATCAAACAAGGATGATTTTGCTCCCAGTGGGGCTATTTGGCAGTATCTGGAGACATTTTGGGTTGTCATCACTTGAGGGGTACTACTGGCACTTAATGGGTGGAGGCCAGGAACATACTAAATATCTTACGAATTAAAGGATAGATCCAGCCCCCCAAACAAAACAATTATCTGGCCTAAAATATCCATAGTGCAGAGGTTCAGAAATTCCTTATTTCTCTGAAATTTTTAGTTCCCAAAGGCTAGTGAAAATTATATTATACTCTTCTGTGTATCTTTGTATTGCTTATCTCAGTACCTTGGTTCACAATTAAAATGTAATAAAATGATCTAAATTATTTTGGGGTTAAACTTTTAAAAGTCATGATTATAAATAACAAATAAATGACAAAGCAACTGAATTAAGTGAAGTCAAATTTTGCGCTGCACTTACTGAAATATGTCTATGTGTAAAATACATATTCAAAAATTGCACTTGGAGCTATAAAAACAACACGGGCAACTTGAGCACGTGAATAAAATACTTTACATTTTGTATTTTCAAATTACCTTTCATCAAAACTCAAATTTCTATCTGCAAATTGTTCTAGCAATGTTTTCTCAATGATTTTCTTTGGAGCCTGATTCTGGATAAAGTAGACTATTACATGATGTAAACGATAGTCTGTTTCTGGTGGGGTATCTTCTTGGGCCAATTTAACCAACCTTGAATATTCCAACTTAATTGCCTAGAAAATACAACAAAATGCCAATCTTAGTTAATTATAATAATTCACATCCTTCAATATTATAATTATCCTTATATTCAAATGTTTTCCTTTTAAAATATTACAAAAAATGTAGTTGTATATCTAAGAACACTGTCCCATGTTCCATAGTTTAAATACATCTAATCTTACTATGAGTTATTCTGCAAAACTTATCAGAGTTTGGTCAAAGTCTATTCAGAGGCATCAGAAGACTCAGATACTTGGCATATCTCCTAATCTATGCTCCATTTGAAGTACACCTCTATCTAAAATTCTAGGGTTGAGCTGTAGGTCTCTAGAATATTCATATCTGAAAGAAAATGGCTGGGTCTTAAAATGGATGATAATAATATCATCACAATTAACTGTAACTGTAGAGCTTACAAATAAGGGATGAAAAAGTAAGCCTTTTTTTCACCATAAATTTTTGTTTCAAAAATATTTGAATTTTACCAGTGTAATGTTTATAAATGAACACTATCACTATTACTACCTTGATACTGAGCTAACCTTTTCTTTACTTGCAACTACTATTATGAGAAATAATAAATACTAATGTGTATTCCCACACATAAGCAAATGATTTGAAAAATATTTGCTCAGAGAAATATGTATAGAGATATATATCAACTACTGCCATATGTAAGAAGCCCATGTAATTACAGACAACACTTTAATTAAAATATTCATTTGTATTAGACATCATATCTAAATTATTTTCTACTAACCATAAGATATTTGGAGCTACATGCAAAATATGTTACAAAAAGTCCATTCTATTGAAAAGGGTTTTTTTGCATGCGTTTCCTAAGCAATTCTTGGCCATCCAGATACTATCACCTATTTGGCTGTATTATATAGAAGTGATAGAAGTGAGGAAATGTACCTGAAAAACAGTAAATGGAATATTCTAGTTATATGTTTTTAAACTTAAGGGGGAGCTAATAAGTCCTTTCTATACACATTAGTATTATAAACAGAATAAGATAATTACTCTATAGATAAATTATTCCAACTTTATTTTAGATATACATATGCCATTCTAAAGTTTTACTGCTGTGCTAAAAAGCAGCCATGAAAATTAACTATATTTGTCATGTAAGGCTATCATGACTCACTTTACCACATGCTTTGCTTACAAACTCTTTAATCTTTTGAATTTGAAAAAAAGGCACATGGTCATTTAATAACTACACTATACTGAATTTGAGAGTAAGTGTAAAACAAAAAGTAATTGTTTTTCTTCTTATGGCCCTGTAGACAATGATTGCCATAGGCTATCAGAATGTTTTTGTGTATTTAGATATTTCAGATATCATCCTTTTGGCTGAAACTGGTATGACCAAAATAAAATTCCCTCTCAAATAGTAATATAAGTTTAAATTATAAGACATTATAATANATACAGTAGGTTCTCATTAGTTATTTTACACATCATTGCTGTATAGCCACTAAGTCATATCTGACTCTTTTGCAACCCCATGGAGTACAGCCTGCCAAGCTCACTGTTCATGGGATTTCCCAGGCAAGAATACTGGAGTCGGTTGCTATTTCCTTCTTCATGGGATCTTCCTGATTAAGAGATTGAATCCACCTTTCCTGCATTGGCAGGTGGATTCTTTACCTCTGAAACATGAGAAAGTGAAAGTAAAAGTCATTCAGTCATGTCCTACTCTTTACAACCCAATGGACTATACAGTCCATGGAATTCTCTAGGGGAGAATATTGGAGTGGGTACCCTTCCCCTTCTCCAAGGGATCTTCCCAACCCAGGGATTGAACACAGGTCTCCCACATTGCAGGCGGATTCAGTTTAAAACAAAACTCTTTAACTGTAAATTCAAAAAACTGTCTTTATTTTTAAATCTATAAGAGAGGAGCTATTAAAAACCAACACTGCACATCCTATTTAATAATGAAACAGTACAAACATTAAATTCAGGAACTAAGCAAAGGAGTTTATCACCATTATTATTTAACTATATTCTGAAAGCCTGAATATATTTCAGAAATGAAACAAGAAAAAAGTATAACAAAAATGATCCTGGAAATGAGATAACTGAGGCTTCCCTGGTGTCTCAGTGGTAAAGAATCTGCCCACCAATGCAAGAGACAGGGATTAAATGATCCCTGGGTCAAGAAGATTCCCTACAGTAATAAACAACTCCTCACTCCAGTATTCTCGCCTGGGGAATCCCATGGACGGAGGAGCCTGGCAGGCTACAATCCACAGGTTTCGCAAAAGAGTCAGACAGGACTTAGTGACTAAACAACAACAAACGAGATAATTACTAGGAGGGAATTTACTGAAATAATCAAGAGAATCCACTGGAAAACTATTAGAAAAAATTAAAAAATAATTTGACACTATATGAATAAATACAAGTAATTAGCTTTCCTACAAGATACTCTACCAATAATTTATTCTTGAGGATAAGCAACTGAATTCAAAGAAACAATTTCTACACATCTAAGATTAGATTAAAAAAGAAGCTATAAGACCATGCTGAAGTAAAATAAGAAAATCTTAAGGACCTAAGAGAGGGCCAAAAAAGTGAAGAGGCATATCTTGTTCTTTTCTGAGAAGACTCAAAATACTGAGAAATATAATTATCCATCTCACTGTAATAATATGAGGTACAATCAAATTCTCAAAGGATTTGAGAATATACGTGGCAATTAAAAATTATCAAGACAGAAAAAATGAAACCTGACAAACTTTCCATTTATTTATTTAAATTAAACAAGTGAATTAAAATTCATAAATATTTTGACTGGACAAATATACCCTGTTATGTTCACTGAATTTTCAATAATATATTTAGGTTGGTGCAAAAGTAATTATGGTTTTAGATCCTGAATTTTAAATCATTATTATAACTAGGCTCAAACACATCTTCTATTAATCAAAATATAAACCATTACAATCAACACATTTTGTCANAAATATACCCTGTTATGTTCACTGAATTTTCAATAATATATTTAGGTTGGTGCAAAAGTAATTATGGTTTTAGATCCTGAATTTTAAATCATTATTATAACTAGGCTCAAACACATCTTCTATTAATCAAAATATAAACCATTACAATCAACACATTTTGTCAATGAGAAACGTTTATTTATTCCTGTAGGATAAAAATCTGTGCTTTAGGATTCTACAAACTCTTGGAAAGCATCTTTCGCCTCCTGCTGGTTGTGGAAGCATTTTCCCTTCATAAAGTTGAGATGCCTGAAGAAGTGGTACTCAGTTGGCGAGAGGTCTGGTGAATATGGCAGATGAAGGAAAACTTCATAGCCCAATTCGTTCAACTTCTGAAGCACTGGCTGTGCATGACATGCGGTTGTCATGGAGAAGAACTGGACCCCTTCTGTTGATCAATGTGGTCTACAGGCGTTTCAGTTTTTGGTGCATCTCATTGATTTGTTGAGCATTCTTCTCAGATGTAATGCTTTCACCAGGATTCAGAAAGTTGAGGTGAATCACAGCAGCAGCAGACCACCAATGACCATGACCTTTTTTTGATTCAAGTATGGCGTCGGGGAGTGTTTTAGAGCTTCTTCTCAGTCCAGCCACAGAGCTGGTCATTGCAGTTGTCTTATAAAATCCACTTTTTATCACACGTCACAAACTGATTAGAAATGGTTCGTTACTGTTGCATAGAGTAAGAGATGATAACACATCAAAACGAGTTTTTTGATTTGTGGTCAGCTCATAAGGCACCGTTTATTGAGCTTTTTCACCTTTCCAATTTGCTTCAAATGCCAAATGACCATAGAATGATTGATGTTGTGCTCTTGCACAATTTCTTCTGTAGCTGTGACAGGATCAGTTTCAGTGATGGCTCTCAATTGGTCACTATCAATAACCAATGGATGACCGGTGCATTCCTCATCTTCAAGGCTCTCGTCTCCTAGACGAAACTTCTTGAACCACCACCACACTGTACATTTGTCAGCAGTTTCCAGGCCAAATGCACTGCTGATGTTCCGAGTTGTCACCACTGCTTTATAACCCATTTTGAAGTTGAACAAGAAAATAGTTCAAATTTGCTTTTTGTCTAATATCATTTCTATAGACTAAAATACATATAAAATAAACAGCAAGTAATGTCACTAGCAAATAACATAAAGCAAGAAATGTGCATTAAAATGATGTACAACATAGTCACATTTAAGAATGTACATCAAATGGCAAAGTTCAACAATGCAAAACTGCAACTGCTTTTGCACCAACCTAATATGTACAAGAACATTCTCAAAAATACTGGAAATTATCCTAATACCCATCAAAAACAATAATATGGGATTTAATAATAGTTACAATTTGTGAGCATTCTTTATGTGATAGACACTGTCCAGTGATGTCTAACATGAATTATCTCATTTAATTCTCAAGATAATCTTTCATTTATAAATTGAAAAACTGGCCATGATAATTTCAGTAATTTGCCTAAAATCACACAATTATTAAGTGATAAAGCTAGGATTTAAATCCAGGTATCTGACCATAAAGCCTTTGCCAGTAACAGCTCATGTGGGACAGAGTTTCCTAACTTAAGCCATGAGTAAGTTATAAGGATTGAGATACTAATGCTGTCAGACTTTATGGTGGCCAGATCCATAACTAGATTCATCCTTGTTTGTCATAACAAGGAAAAAATTAGAAAGCCCTGCTCTAAAAAAGTGTTTAAACTTGGTAAGTTCAATGGGAAATAAAATGTATCTATGAAAAATCTACAAATCATGACATGACTAAATCACCCACCACATTACATGAAAAAGAATGATATAAAAAGACTGAAAGAAGAAAGTTCTATTTTTATTTAGATTATAACATATGGATGAGTACTGAATATCAGGCTTATCTATCTAGAAGCATATATAAGAAATAAGAGGTTAATCGGGGATAGAGGTTAATTGTGGAGTGGAAATTAAAAAGTGAGAAAGGTAGGCTGAGAACAAGATGGTGGAGGAGTAGGTGGACATGCAGTACATCTCTCTCCATGGATACATCAGGAATACACCTTCAGACACAGAAGTGCATGTGGAACACCAGCTGAGAGAGGACAGGAATGTCTGATGAGTTAAAAGGAATATACAGACCCACGCAAAACTCAGTAGGATGAAGGAACTAGGGGAAAAAACAGGAGTGTTAGTAGGACTGGACCTGCCCTTGGTGGGTGGGGGAACTGAAGCAGGGGTCCGATCCCCACATCAGGGCCATTGTCTGAGTGAGAGGAGAAACATTTTAGGCTGAGAGTGAAACAGCTGATCTGTGGCAGCCTAAATGGAATGAGAATCAGACAGTCCTTGCCGCAGCCATACATACCCAGGACAGGGATGTAGCAGCAGGGAGCTGGAGTTTAGGGACTGTGGAGCAATCCCAGGGTGAGGGCTGCTGTTGACTGCGGAGACGGAGACTTGGGCAGAGGGGATATGAGGGAGGAGATTGTGGGGGGGAATGCCTGTGAAGGAAAGGGGGTGGAGCCATCACCACAGCCTCTTTCTCCCCACATGCTAACAGTGGCAGCTGAACAATACAGAGGGTGATCCATCAAACGCCGGACACACTGAACTACAGAGCAGGACCCCACCCAAGGTGCTTCTTTAAGTGACTGATGTGCTGAACCTACAGAGTAGGACCCCACCCAGGGTGCCCCTTAAGTGCCAGATGCACCGATTTACAGAGCAGGACCCCAGCCGGGAGGGAGGTGAGGGGGGGCCCTCTATGTGCCTGACACTCGAAACAGAGAAGGACCCCAGGCAAGGGAGCCCTCCAAGTGCCTGAATGGGCGGAGCTGCGGAGAAAGACTGGCCAAAGAGGTAATCTGATCGCCAGCTACAAGAAGCTTGGAAAAAGACTCTGATAGGGCCGTTAACTCCTGCCGAGGAGGCAGTTTGTGTCCCTGTACACTTGGCACTGCCAGGGTCCCTGCAAGCCAAGCAGCTGTGCCACCTTCATGTTCAACTCTCACTGGGGCAGAGCTGCCACAGGCAAAGAGTCTTGCATCTATGTGCACAGGGTCGCTTTGGTAGTGTCCGACTCTTTGTGACCCTGTAGACAGTGGCCTGCCAGGCTTCTCTGTCAGGGAGGTGGGGGGCGGTTCTACAGGCAAGAATATTGGAGCGTATTGGCCAATAATGGTTGCCATACTCTTCTAGAGCACTGTATTTCCTGCTGCCCTAGCCTCCGACTCACCTGAGTACCTGGTGCTGCCAGCTCATGCAACCCAAACAGCAGCACCACCTCCACACCTGGTCTTCACAGGGGCAAACCCAAGTCCTCCAGGGCAGCCTCAGGAGCAAACCCCAGTGGACAACCCACATGCAGAGATGAAAATAAAACCACAGTTGAAACCCAGGAGCAATGTGACTAAGGAAGAAGGCCCCAAATCTTCCCAACAGCTGTACAAGATGCAGATGAAATTCACATGATCAACTAGGCGGTCTCTGTGTCTATGGAATATATAAAATGTCATTGAGAGCTCCTACAAAATAAAACACACTAGTTCTGACAGCTGTGTACATTGGCGCCAAGAACACACAGAAGTAGGACCAGATTAGAATCTGAGCTGGCCCCACAACAAGTGCAGATATCACAGTGTTGGAGGGTATTCTAGTGAGGTGAGGTTTACTATGCCTCCCAGTGAGGGAAAGGACTTTGACAGCAGTGACTCACGAAAAACGTTTATTCTTCTTATGTTTTGACTTGTTCTGTAATTTCTTTTGAATTCCGCTCTGCGCCCACCGCTGTTGTAGTTGCCGATTTTATTGGCACTATGAAATCTAATTAAGCTTTTGAGTTTTCTTTTTTTTTCTCAGTCACATTTTTTTTTAATTGTTGTTATAAACCTCTGCCTCTACATTCGGCTTTTGCAGTTCTGGGGAGCTTTTCTTTTTTTTTTTCTTTTAATTTTTTAAACCTATTATTATTTTTTCTATTAAACCTATTAGTACTATTACACATTTATTCTTTTGTTTTGTCTTTCCTACTGTTCTTTTCCAATGCAGTTAACCTTTAATGTACATAAAACTTCATCTACTTAACTTTTCATATCTATATTTTTTTCTTTTCTCTCTTCCTTTTCCTCTCAACATATTTGTTAGTTTTATTTTCATTGCTTTATTCCCCAATTGGAACCTTGCTTTAGTTCTGCTTTCCAGTTTGTGCTTTAGTTTTGTTCTGGTAGATATAATTTTTGGTTTCCTTTGTTTGCCAGGTCAATACATTGTACTTTATTTTTGTTGGACTGTTTTGATTTNTGCAAAGAGTTGGATACAAGTGAGCGACTTTCACTAAAGAAAGGGAAAACCAAATGGAGTGGTTTCATCTTTCAAATATATAAGAACAAATAATACTGTTATCAAAACATTGTTAAGATCTGGTATAAGAGGCAAGAAAGATCTAGTCACAGAATAATGCATCAGCATCACATGTTTTGAAATAACTAAGACATTAAAATTAATTATGAGGAACATAATTAAGAAAAATAAGATAATAAGTGAGTGAATTATTTTAAAAATAACTAAATGAAGAAAGCAATTTAGTATGAAATGACAATAAAATCAAAGCCATACTGACTAATAATATTACCAGAGGAGAAAAAAAAATGTTACCAGAAGCAGATAACTCAGTTCCTANAAATAAGATAATAAGTGAGTGAATTATTTTAAAAATAACTAAATGAAGAAAGCAATTTAGTATGAAATGACAATAAAATCAAAGCCATACTGACTAATAATATTACCAGAGGAGAAAAAAAAATGTTACCAGAAGCAGATAACTCAGTTCCTACTTTTGCTCATCAATACCCTGTTATTTGCTTCAAATATACATACAATTCAAACTCCTGCTAACAAACCAGAGGTGTACTATTAGGGCAACTTAGGTTTTGTTTTTGTTGAAGTACCTGAATTTAGAAAATAATCAGTCTTAGATTCATGTATAAAAGAAACCCCCAGAACATTAGGTGGTTATGGCTAACATAGGAAGAGAGAAATTACATAGGAAAACAAATTTAATTCAAGGAAATGAAACATTTTAAGAAGTTCACTTAAAAAAATAAATAAAATGAAAATGTTCATTGTACCTTAAAGAACCCTGCTTCAGGGCCACACCTGTCATACACACTCCGGGATTTACCTATGGCCATGATAATACCTTGCATGTTCGGTGTCATCATGATCTGCCATAAAGGATTTAAAGTAAGAACTTTTGAATGGTTATCGTAGAGAAAAAAAAAAAAAAAAAATCACAAAAACAAAATAATTCCTTTACATGCAAGTTGAAAATCCTTTGTTTTTTACTATAAATCAAATGCTGCACTTTTTTTTTGGTAGCAAATGTGATCTGATATACATGTAAGTATCTCTCAAAATCTTCCATACAGGGCCACAGCTAGCTGGCAGGGTGCCTTCGTGCAAAAAGGCATCCCGTCTGAACTGAAGAATTTTTTTAAAGGCAACACCTTCTTGACAATTTAGAAAAATGTGCTGCTCTGTAAGAGAACCACTTAGAAAAATCAATGTTCTTTTTATTTAAAAACATGCTTCTTCTTTAAGGCTTGGGGAGCTCAGCATTAGCTAAATTCCAGCTCCAGTCTGCCAGCAGGCCAGGTATACGTTTGAGCAACTATACAATCTAAACATCTAAGCAGCAGCCCTGTATCCATTATGACTTATTTTTAAGAATTACAAGGCACATGCACTGCTAAACTATCACCCCAATGAATTAAAACACACATACACATACCAAACACAAAACTCTGCCAACAGCATAAGCACTTGCACAAATGACAGTGTTAAATAATTAATCACAATCCTCATCTTGTAAATGCCAGAAGGCTCACCCTAAAACAAGCACTAAGATGCTTGATCAACAAGTTAACGTTTAAAAAATATTTTTAATACAACATGCCAGTTGCCATAATCTTCAAGTACCACCAACATAGAAATGGTTAAATAGAAAAATGTTTTGCTATTAAGTATTAAATATTTAAGTATTTCATTTTCACAGTAGTTTATTTTGTATAATGGATTTGAGCATCTGCAGATATTGGTATCTCCTGGGGTCAGGGAGGGTCCTGGAACCAATCCCCCCCACCACCGGATACTGAGGAATGACTGTATTCTTAAATGTTTATATTTTAAAATATCTGAAAAATGAAAATCTCAAGACACTATGAAGCTATAATATTGGAGCAATCAAGAGACTGCAGCCATTACCTCTGATTGACTAAAACTACTGCCCATAGCATATTTTGGATCACACACAGATACTTGCAATGCATCTAACTATCTGCTTCAGAAAATCCTTCTGATCAGTTCCTAACTCACAAATCTACCTCTTAGTCTCTTTACGGCCCATGCTTTCTTACAGTGGCACAGTAATAGTAATGTCTTTATGACACCTCTGATTTTGGTGATTAATTCATGAAAGTGACGTGACTAATACAAGAGTTTAATTATAACCTTGAAGTCAGTCTGAAAAAAATTTACTTGGAAAAAAAACTAATATACATTCAGTTCTCATCCATGCCAGTAATAACTAACAAATGATAGAATTCAGGATCTGTCTTCTCTGTTGTTACTATTCAGAAACAGCTTTACTGGTTTCTTTCAAATATGGAAAAGATCAAAATCAAAGAGTGTTAAGAAAAAAGTGGTAAAGGGGGGAAAAATCTGACGGGATCAAGACAATAGCAATTTTCATCTGGATTCCCAAGAACCATGACAGGAAACAAAAGTGACTCCATAATGTTAGAAAACTAAGTAGATGAAAATTAACAGTGGAGTGATAAGAAGAGGTAAGATGAGGTGCCCAGTGTACAAAATACTGGTAGGTATTTAGCAATGCTGATGAATTATTCAGTTCAGTCACAGAGAGGTTGGGGAAAACAAAACAAACCAACCCCAGTCTGCTATATTGCAGGCAGTCTCCTGCACTGCAGGCAAATTCTTTACTAACTGACACTCCAGGGAAACCTATCTATTTTACTAATATACACCAAGTCAGACTGTAAGATCTTCTGGTAGGAAATAGTGGGCAAAGTATGGTAATTGATACTTAAAGCAAAACAGGAAAGGAAAATAAAATTTTTAAGTGCTCAAAAAATTTTTTGCTATTTAATTAAACAAACTTAATTAAAACTTACCAACCTGACAGTAAACAGATTCTGTGTGTGAACAAAGGAATTAACTCTTGCAACACAAAATTATTATTTTTGCCAAATTCATAAGCTTTCTAGTTAAATTTTCACTTGAAATTCAAAGTATTTAATACTGTTAGCAATTGGTAAGGTAATTTCAGACCGTGGGTGGCAAAGCTGTAGGTTATGCGGCCATAGACACAGTGTAAGGGTGCAGGCATGCCCAAAGCACTTGCATTTGCACAGCAAAAGAACAGGTGGAAACAGTGCCAAGGGCTACAGTGAAGGTACCTCATCATCATAACCCCCCTCCTTTGACTCAATCATAAATGTCCCTACATGAGGAATCTCCACCTCTACAACTTGCTGCTTAGAAGGTGGCTGGCTTGTGGTATTTTCAGGTTTCTGCAGAAAAAAATCATTAGTGTGAACATTAGAAAAGAGAACAATGGAAGCACTCTGTTTAAGTGCATAGACTCTTGAGCCTTTTAAAATACATGTATTTGTTTAGTACGAAATAATACCATCTAAAGCTGAACATCAAAGCAAATGCATTAATTCAGTAACAACACATGATCTCTAGCTTTTGCTTTGCATCTCAAATATTAAATTAAATTTAAACTTTTTTTTTCTCACAGAGCACCTTGTATTCCAAATTTGTAGAAACAGTTAATACTGAAGTTGGATATCCTACTGTTGTTTTTATTGGTGAAAGATTTATTTATTTTTAATTCTAATAACTCTAAACAGCCTTTTTTAAAAATATATTTTCATCAAAATAAGATCTCCTTCGACCCCAGGAGAATTTGTAAGTTTTCCTTCTGATGATTTTACCTTCTATCCTTTCTAATAACTAATTATATTGCCACTTAATATCCATAATCTATTGTGCCTAACTCACTAGCACCTGGTATATTTACATCATGAGTTCTCAATGAATTCTTGTTTTTGGAAATGCTGCTAGAAAGTGATACCAATTTTTAACAACTTAGATTTGTATTTTTGTTAAATTCTATGAACTTCACTAAACCAATGGAGTGGAAGCCAGTGTAAAATCCAGAAAGTCCACTCAAAGACACTAATATGGTTCATTCAAAATACTGTTCAGATTTCACAAGGATCCTTTTTTACTGAATAGATGACTACCATATTCACTATTTATCTACAAACAAATTTCAAAAATACTTAAGGTACTTGAAAGCAGATTGCTTAAGTAATTTCAAATTGCACCTTTAAAATTTTCCTAAGCAAAAATCAAGTTAGTTTTGACACTAAATAAACAAAATTTTAATGAAAACAGAGTGGTCTTACTGCAGTTTAAAATATGGGTAAATTTTAAAATGTGAAGATTTTCTGACTTTTTCAAAGTATATATGCAGAAAAAGTTTAATTAAACAATAAAACAAGAACAGGGGCCAAGACTGGCCTATTTTTTTTTAAAAGAAATGATATTTTTAACCATGACATTTTCAGGAAAGTTTTCTTTTGCTTCGTTTGCGTCTTCGACTTTTTAAGATGATATAACCAACCTGCATGGCTGTCACGATCAGGAGAGAGTATTCAGCTAACCCAAAATCTGATACATTATTGTTCTATAAATGATAGAAATTATAAACATTATACTAGTATGCTTGTTGGAATTGCTTATATTTGAATAACCTTAACTCAATATACTAACACACATTCTTCAGAGGTAAGCTTGGTCCATGATATTTTGAGAGAGAAAAAAATAATAAAAAAAATAATTAAGAGAAAAAATATTGTCCTGGGTTTCCAGTCACAAGAGTGAAATATAAGCAGGTAAACTAGGAAATTAGTCTGGACTTTTGGTGAAAAATTTCTCACAAGCAAACCAATTCAAACCAATAATATATTAAGAATAATAAATATAAATTTAGGAGAGTATCAACCAGGAAATGCACTCCTTAGAATACTGATCTTATACGACAATATATTTCCTTTGAAAAAAATAATTGCACTTAGGAAAAATAAATGTTTTATAAACCTTTTCAGTTACCACAAAACAGTTTAAACAGCATATTATTAATTATTTTGGTGAAAGCTGAAAAAAGGAAGCAGCTTTGGCACACATTTTGCAGTATTTCTCATCAAGCCTAGATATCTTACATTACCATAAAATTTTTCATATAAAGAATTTTAGGGTTCACTGGGTACAAGGATATTTAGGAACTTCCCCAATGGCTCATCAGTAAAGAATGTGCCTGCACTGCAGGAGCGCCAGGAAACATGGGTTCAATCCCTGGATCAGGAAGATGCTCTGAAGGAGGGCACAGCAACCCACTCCAGTATTCCTACCTGGAGAATTCCATGGACAGGAGCTTGGTGGACTACAGTCCATAGGGTCGCAAAGAGTCAGATACAACTGAAGAGACTGAGCATGCATGCCTAAGGATATCTTTTCCTACATGGTCATATCCTCTATGAACACCTTAATAAAGGCTGAACTTAAAGGAGGTTAAAAATAAATTCCTCAGTTAATAAAGTTTGAAAAAATAATTAGATCACAAAGACTTTAAGCAATTGCTGGAAATCTATTAAATACCCAATTTGTTTAAAAAAAAAAAA
>SJYV01056332.1:867061-957463 GCA_006410875.1 Neotragus pygmaeus
AAAAATATAGAAGTTTCATTTTTAGCAGTCTTTTTAAAATTACATAAAAGTAGAAATAAATATATAAGAAGGGATGAGTAAGTAAACAAGAATTTGATCACTCAATGAATTATTATTAAGCCATTAAACATTTTTTACAAAGAATCTGCAACATGGGGAAAGTTGTTTAGTGACAGAAATATTAAAATATGAAATTGTATGCAGTAGTAAATCAACTACAAAAATAAATCACAAATCTGTATATAAAAATAAGAATGAAAGAAAACACACTAACTTACTAAGTGATTAACTTTGGGTTGCGGAACTATGCATGATTCTTAGAGCCTACTTTTTTGTATTTTTAAATTTTCTAACATATTTCATCTATAATTAGAGACTCTCTTCTAAAAAGCAAGCTGTCTAAATATCTGGAGAGTATCTCTTTATGGCTTCTGTGATTCTAAGCTTCTCAGGTAATTTTTCTTACACTAACATCAAAACTTTATATACTGTACATTTGTGAAATGGTTAGGATTTAAGTAACAGAAGGAAATAAAGAGCTACTTAAGGTCTACACTATATGCTAGGCACTTAAAAAATGATCTTAATTCATCCTATAATGACCTCCATTTTATATTTTTAAAAAACTGAGGTTTAGAAAAATTAAGCAACTTAATCAAGTTTGCATAGATTGCAGGAAAAAAACTAATATTCAAAACCCCAGGACTATTTAATCCCCAAAGCTAAAGACTCTTTGCAATTTACATTTCTTTGCTGCTATTCAGTCGCTAAGTCATGCCTGAGTCTTTGCGACCCCATGGACTGCAGCATGCCCAGGTTTCCCAATCCTTCACCATCTCACTGAGCTTGCTCAGATTCATGTCCACCAAGTCGATAATGCTATCCAACCCTCCTCCTCTGCTGCCCTTAGTTTCTAAGGCATGCCTTTAAATGAGAAAATCTAGTGATTTTAATG
The DNA here is from genome assembly GCA_006410875.1 of Neotragus pygmaeus. Taxonomy (NCBI): domain Eukaryota; kingdom Metazoa; phylum Chordata; class Mammalia; order Artiodactyla; family Bovidae; genus Neotragus; species Neotragus pygmaeus. Next base: position 868,017 of record SJYV01056332.1, read on the forward strand.
ATCTTAAACAACTGGCCATGAGACCAAGCAACAGTGGTCATACTCATTATCAACATACTCTTAGACATGGTGCAGGATTTATACAGACAATGGGACCAACTGTTGGTTTACTCCAGAAGATAAGCCAAATTGAAAAATATTCATGCTAGCTAATCTATTTTCTCAATGCTATCCTTTTTCAACTAAAGGTGAAGTAGTAGGCTGCTACCTTATACAATAATAACCGTATGAATCAACTATCTAACTTTAAGTGCTAATTTCTACAAATTTAAATTGCACCTGATTAGCCAAACTAAAAAAAACACCCCAAAAAAAAAACCAACCATGATTCTACATTAAGCTAAGTAATCTTTGATATCAGTTAAAAGGATGAAACTTATCCACCATAATTTAGGTGCTAACAAATAAAAATCCTAACTAGCAAAAGCCCTAGCAAAATATGTTTTTATATCAGACAATTATTTCTCCCTTGTGTTTAGTCCTGTGCTTCTTCTTTCTTCCTAAGGTGTCCTCTTCTATCATTCACCCAGATCTACTCAAAGAAGTATTCTTCAGGAAGTGCTTTAGAGTGACCAGTTCCTCAAGTTTTTACAGTCTCTAGGGTATTTGCAGAATTTGGAATAATAATAAAAAACTATATTAATACATTTTTTTTTATGGTAAGAAGATATGTAATCAAATTTTTTCAAAAAGGAAACTAAATTAAAAAATAATTTATCTATATCACTTTGTTCAACAAGATATAATTAAAAGACTATCCTATTAATGGAACATTTTGGTTAATATGGCCTTATAATATTAAAGACCACACTGTAATTAGAGGGTTACTGTTGAGATTAAGTTCAGTAAGTAGAAATTATGTGTTGAAACGTCCTCTTTTCTTTAGTTCTCTGGGTGGGCATCTGTAAATCCTAAAATTAGCTACTCTGAAACCTATATTAGAGCTGTTTGTGCTCACTAATAAAATAAAAAATAAATACCTATAGCAACTGAATGGTCTTATAGTATGAAATCCTTGAAACATCTCTCAGAATACATATTTACTGAAACATAATACTAATATGTTCAACTTACTGTTATTAAAAGACACAGCTAAATACTTGAAAATTACACTAAAGGAGGTTAATAATGACAATCTGACACAGGGCACTTGAACTATGCATAAACTGTTTTATAATATATTTATCCTGCTAATATTACTCTAACCTAGACTATCTAGAATTTTGTTAAACATAGTCCATGGAGCAATGAAAATTATACCCTACATTCCCAACTATCCTAATGTAAGACTAAATACGGAAGGCAGGGTGGGAGGGAGGTAGAGGGGAAAGAAAAATAATGTTAAACTCCGTACTTCTCTTTAGAAGTTCCAAATCAAATGACCAGTTTGGCCTATGATTATAATTTTTCACAATTCTCTAACAGGAAGATAAAAACTTTTTTTTTCTAAAAGAAGCATTTAAAAAGTTATAGCTGACGAAATTATGACGTGGCAGTTTGGTGACACCTGCAACCACTCACTCATCATGTTCACGGCAGAATCACCCCTCGGCCAGGTCTCTCCTGACTCCCAGACAGGTCACTCTCCTTACACAGCTAAGAAATCTCGTGAACATGGATGGGTATGCTCAGAGAGCTAAAAGAAAAATTCTTACCGACTGCAAAACTGTTTCAGGACTTTTATCTTCATGCTCATGTGATGCCTTGGTAATTATTCGAATGGTTTCTTCCTTCAAGTGCTTTGAGAAATCACTTCTTGACGGCTGTTCTAGATACTCTGGTTCTCCTGCTTGTGCTTCACGAGAAAAGAATCAATTGTATATCTAATATAAATCACTGAGTCTAGACTAAGATGAACTTCTTATTTACTTCTCATTTGAAGTTATACATTAATTTTACTTTATTGACTCTAAAGTAATACATGCTTCAAACAACAGCACTTCCTCCTCCAGAGTTTACCAAAAGAAAAGAATAAAATCTCAGATAAGTCAAATAATTACTGAAGAAAGCACTCATTATAGTTTATGCTAAGAAATTTATTGTAAGTTTTTTGTTGTTGTTGTTAGGACAAGCATCACAATCTCACTTTGGGTCATCACAGCACCAGGTTGAGCTCTCTGTTATACAACAGCTTCCTAGCTATCTGTTTTACACATGGTGAAATATGTTTCAGTGCTACTTCTTCAATTCCTTCCCTGCTGGGCCACTAGCCTGTGTGGGATGGGGGTGGGGGGTGGGCAGGAGGTTCAAGAGGGAAGGGAGGTATGTATACTTATGGCTGATTCATGCTGTTGTACAGTGGAAACCAATACAATATTGTAAAGCAATTATCCTCCAGTTAAAAATAAATTAGAAAATAAAACTGTGAAACCTTAAAAAAAATAAATCTCACTTTAGAAAATCACTAGCATTTTACCAAAGAACAAGGGAGTGGGGGGTTGTACAACAATCCTGGTCTGAGTTTCCACAGAGAGCACAGTAGCTGTTTTTCTGGCCACAGTATTCTTTTTCATACTTACTTAACAAAATCCTAACCATGAAGGAACCCAGCCTTCTATCTTTTCTGAACCTGCTCCTGATAGTTCCAGGACCAATATAAACTCAAGAGTTCAAATACTACTTCTGGGAAGAATTCCTAAAATTACACCTACTGTCTATGTTCTGAGTTCTAACTCCATAGATGCAACAATGTACTCTGAATGTTCACTGGATATTTAACAGATAAGCCCAATATTTATCCTTATGCAACCTATGAAGTGTTATATAAGTGGGCCTCTGCCTGTCTCTCCATCACCTGGTGTCTTTTGCTCAAAAAGAAACACATACTAGCCTTTTTTCAGTTTATTCAATACATCAGAGAAGAGGCTAACTGTCCAACTTCTGGATCTTTCCTCATTTTCTTCCCTTTGACTGTTTGGTCAACAACTCTCACTCCTCCACCTAATGACTTCAATATATCCTTTTGCTTAAATGCTGTTTCCACATAGAAGTATTGCCAAAGACTCCGTTCCTAGGGCAGGGCTGCTCAGCCTCAGCACTACTGACATTTTAGGTCAGATGACTCTACAGTGTGGAGGGCTGTCCTCTGTACCCAGGCATCTACCCACCAAACACTAGGGGTTCTGACCCCCTCTCTCAGCTGTGACAACCAGAAATGTTCCCGGTACTGTCAAATGTCCTCTGAAGGTCAAAATCACTCCCAGACAAGAATTACTGCTCTACAGTAACTTATACTTTCATTTTAATAGCACTTTCCCACAATTATAGCTTCATTACTGTTATTTGTTTCAAGCCTATATTCCCTGCTATACTGTAAGAATCTCAAGAGCAGAGGTGTTATCTCCCTTTTGTATTCCTATTTCTTCCACACCAAGCATATAATAAGCACACAATAATTTAATGAAACAAATGAATTAATAAACTAATGAAAGGATAAAAGGAATAAGAATGTACTCCAAAATATTGCACAATGTTACTGGGATAGGTTGAGTTCCTGCTCAACCAATTGGTGGGAAACAACAGGACTACTGTCATCCTTTCCAATATCTGATTAATGTAAAACCTTTCTCAAAGTGAAATATTATTTAAAAAGAAATACTATAATTTCAACATAGATGCATGAGCATTCATTCATCCACTGAATTTTAATTAAGTGTCTATGTAGGTACTAGGCTAGGCACTGGGACTCAAATGTTAACAAAGTGGCCAGTCCCTGTCCCCAAGAAATTTATAGTTAACTATGAAAAAGTTATTAACCAAAGAATTACACGCATGAATTCTGATATCATAATACATTATAGGAATAAAATGGGGCAAGGGTAACTTAAGATTATGGGGTATGAGATAAACTAACGCTTCAGCTGAAACATAATGAATTAGGTGGAAGAATGAATAGCCCACGAAGTGAGCATGAATTCAATCTGAAAGGCTTCTAGTGTGGTCAAACTATAGACTATAGTATAAGAGGGGAGAAATGGCAAGAGATGATGTAGACAGGGATAAAATGGGGGCCTTTGAGTCATGAAAGTTTTAACAGCAAAAGGAAGTGGATAAACATTCTAAATACAATGAAAACACGCTGAGTTTAAAGAAAATTATTCTGGCTACATTGTAAAGAAAAGATTAGAGAATAAAGTTAAACCAGAAGTCAGTAAAAGTACTAAAACAGCAACATAAGCTCTTTATCTTGCTTATAGAGCAATATTAGCAAGAAATGACTGTGCTTTTGGATAAGAGGGAGAGACAGTGAGAAAGTGAGAATTTGTTAGATGCAAGACACATTTAAGACATAATGGTGTGGAGACTGATGTGCAGATGTCTTATATTTTGCATATGAGTCATTAGGATAATGGAAGTGAAATATACTCTGACAAGGAAAACTAAAGGAAGAAATGATTACCATGTTTGTCACAGGAAAAGAAGTCCAAAAGAAGTTAAATGTCTCATTTCTAGAACTGCAGTTTTCTTTCAGTATGCCCGTATGATAGATAAAGTTAAGAAAATCTCAACCACTACAACTCCAGTTTAGCAGAGCTTCTGCTTCCTGAAGCTTTCATGATTAAGTGGCTTAAGTCAGCTATTTTAGGCCTTAACAGAGACAAACTTCTTGTTGCTAAAGCTTACATTACTTGCGTTTTCCCCCTCTGTCTCGTCTCATTGTAACAGATAAAACATCAATGCTTGACAGTAGGATGTAAGCTTAATGCAATATGGGTCAAGAAATTCATCTGCTAGGGCACTGGGCTAAGCCAGGGAAATCTGGACAATGTAGGTAAATAAAGCTCTTAAGAGCAAAAGTAATTTTATCTGATCAACAGAGTCAAATATACATAAGTCCCCAGGGTTAAGGTTTCCTTCCTCATAGGGATTTGAGTCCAAAAACCTTATGTGATGATGAATGATTCTGCCTAAATGTCATATAAAACTATTTCCTCTAGAATTTTCTCTGTGCAAATATCTTCCATGGAACTTGTATGAGTGGTGCTGTCATCACAGTAGGTGAACCTACAAGTATTCAAGTTCTGGGAGTTTGGAAACAAAAATCCAAACTTCATTCTCAACATGTTTGATGAGCATGTACCATTTTCAGTGCTATGCTGCTGCTGCTGCTAAGTCACTTCAGTCGTGTCCGACTCTGTGCGACACCGTCCCTGGGATTCTCCAGGCAAGAACACTGGAGTGGGTTGCCATTTCCTTCTCCAATGCATGGAAGTGAAAAGGGCAAGTGAAGCCACTCAGTCGTGTCCAACTCTCAGCGACCCCATGGACTGCAGCCCACCAGGCTCCTCCGTCCATGGGATTTTCCAGGCAAGAGTACTGGAGTGGGGTACCATTGCCTTCTCCGAGTACTATGCTAGGTATTAATAATGTTAAGAAAAAATGACATAAGATTTACTCACTTTAAGGAACTCTCAACAAAATCATAGAAATGTATACTCCATTACTATACAAAGTGCTAAATGCTGTAACAGACTTATGTACAAGGTCCTAGAGAAGCATTATGGACCCATACACACACTTAGAAAGATGTTGCATGCTAAGAAATACTTCCTAAAAGAAATGCCAACTGAGCTAAGTCTTGGAGGATCTGTAGAGAAGATTATCTTGGAGATGAGAAAGATGATTCCAGGCAGAAGCAAGAGCATAAACAAAGGCACTGTAAGGACAGATAAAAGATTAATAAATTCCTTGCTACTAATGAGCCTTTATAACAGTAAGCAAGACAAAATATAACTTTGGTACTGAGAATAGATTGGGACTAGAATAGGGGGAAAAAGACAATAGTTGCTACAGGGGTAATTAGATTCATAAAGATTTGGGGATATTAGGGAAGTCTTAAAAGTGGACAAAGTTTCAAGAATAGTGAGGATAAGAGGACATTTTTCAAATGAGGGATACTTCATGAGCAAAACCATAATGACAGGAAAAGACCCTACAAGCAAGAGTGATAGGAAAACCTGGTTTAGATGAAACGTGCTTACAGAATAGTGGCCTTGGAAGAATTACAAGGGATTCAGATCTAATAGAAGGTAAAAAAAAAAAAAGAAAAGAAAAGAGGTTTTAACTTTATTTTGTCAAACCGGAAGAGTAAAAGATATGTTCACCAGAACAAACGAAATAACCAGAGGAGGAAAATAAAAAGCTCATTCCACGACCCAGGGAAAAATACTTAAAGAGCACTGCTTCAAGGAACAGCAGTCCATTTTCCTTATAGAACTGCATTTAAAGTCAGTAATTCCCCCAAAGCAGTCTATAAAAAGACATGCTGGGCTGGCTGGCTAGAATATCTAAGAAACTTTTAAAGGCTTCAGATTCCTAGGGAGCACCACAAACAGAATTCTCAGGAAAGTGGGAGGTGTAGGCTTAGGCACCAAAGTTAAACCTACAGTTTATCTAAGAAAACACCATAACAGCACCACATGTTTTTGACTCTCTTCCTAACGTAGAGCTACTTGGGCTAACCTTTTAAAACGGCTGCACTCCCATACACTGAAGATCACCTCCAGGAAACTCATGATTGCCATTTCCAAAGGGAATGAAATCAAATCAGAAAACATTTAAGGGGCATCGATCATGTGTCATGTATTATACTACATTCTGGAGATTTAAATAAAAACATGACTTGGTCCCTGTTTTAAAGGAACTTAAAATACTGAGGCTACTGAAAATATCCTGAAAATACTGAGACTATTGTCCACTCTACCAGATCTTACTCTCAGGAACCAACTGTACTTTCCTGGAATATCAACTTATTTTTGACTTGTAGACCATTTTTTACTTCACTTTTTCTACCCTTATGTTTTGGTTTCAGGTTATTTTTTGCTTTTAAAATCTGAGTATGCTATATAGATATATTGTAAGGACTTCAAATAGTTTCTGTGTAAGATATGAGTAACACAAGCTAAATAATAATTCAAGCAAAGTTCCCTCTCCCTCAGAATACGGTTTTATTCATATAGCCTAGAGCTATGATGCTTAACCAGAGGTACACTCAGAATTATCTGAACATCTTTTAAAATATATATACTCTGGACCCTGCCTCCACAGATACTGATCTCAGTAAGTTTCAGATGTTATGTCCTCTGAAACAGTCTCCCAGGTAATCCTGACATATATACCAGTAGTAAAGAACTGTTAGCTAAATCTCTAAACCTAAGTGTTAAGGTAAATTTTCTTTTGCAGATTAAGAGGTAGTGTGATATGGATTGAAGAATACTTTCCTATCACTTATTATTTAGTTTCAATAAGATAATGAATCATGCTGGAGAAGTGATGCCTATGGATTATTTTGGTTATCTGTTAACAAAAGAGGAACAAATACTCATTTAATTAATGCAATATAAATTAATATTTTTATTTGGAATATTATTCTGAAGAAACTGGATTTTAATGGTTCTTAGGTTTTAACTTTATTGAAAAGATTTTCAGGAAGAGAAGAAAAATCACTCTGATGGATTTTATGAAAAAGATCTCCTTTTATTACTTCCACTAGTCACTCATAATCCTAATGTACACCTGAGAGATAAATACAGGTTCTCTATGATATTATGAAAGTATTATATCAAATTAAATTATTTGAAAACTGTAGGGAGAAATAGGAAAAAAAAATGGCATGGGCATTAAAGTAAAATTTCTCTGCTAATAAAAGGAGATAAGTAATTCCAAGGAACAATATAATAGCTTCTTTCATTCAGTTGTGTATGTTAAATTGTCCTGCAATGGAAGATAGATTTCTTAATGTGATATGTAAGATGAGATAGTGGTACAAATCAATTTTTAATCAATAATCTCACACACATCCCAAATTTATAGATTTACAATATTCTATTTCTATTAACTCAAAGTGCCTATTTCTAGTAATTCTATAGAAGACACACAGTTTCCTACTGAGGCAGTACTGTCATTGCCTTCTAAAAACTCAGTCCTGAACATAACTATCATAACAGTTACATGTGAATTGACCTTTACCATCTCTTTATTTTTTAGTTATTCTGGCTCCTGTCAGCTGCATCTTTCTTCAAGTTTTTTTTTTTTTTTAAATACTAAAAAGAGACAAGAATGTACCTGCACAACGCCCACTGCTCAATTTTTTAAAACTTATAAAACAGGATATAAAGTATGTAACAGGAAGTACTCATCAGAATAAAAAGGATATGGAGCATACAGATGTGGCCTTTTCATAGAGAGAGAATATAACAAATGTAAATGATGGGGAAAAGCTGCCAAGTTCTGTCAGATAGGAATATTATGGGGAATATGTCTTAGCTTGACTTAGTAAAAATAAAATGTGTTAAGTCTGTAAATTTAGATACTCTTGTGAGAAACAGAAAAGATGAAAAGCAGACTGTATAGAACTTAATATTGTGATGCTACAAAATATAAGTGAACCAAGAATAACAGGGTTGGAGCTTGGCCAGAGACCTTCATCTGAGTGCTCGGGTGCCACTAACATTTACGCCATTTATGCAGCCCTGTCCTCCCACCAATATGAACAGTCACAAGCAAATGGAGGTGTAAAAAATTAAGTGAAGAATAATAGAGTAGCTCCATCTTGGGGTAAGTTCTAGGGAGTAATTTGGAAGCAGATAAGGGACGAAATCACAAGATGGAACTAACTCAAAAATGATAGTAACTATAACAAGGTTACTAGAGTTATTTGAACTCAGAAACCTCTTGATAGCTACTGAGCTATTTTATTTCCTACTAACATGGACAAGGTTGCTATAATGAAACTGCACTCTTGTAAAACTATAGAGTTTCACCTGCTCTACACATTGGCCTTTGATGAAGGTGAAGAAAGTGCAGTCCCTGTCTGGTATGGCTCACCAAAGACTACAATGGTGGTACTGAAAGACACTGTACTGCATACTGCACTTATGTATCAATATGGCAGCATAATACCATTTTCATAGTCTTTTTAAAATGCTGACTCAATGCTGCTTAAAATCAAGATCTAGGACTCAACTATTCAATTTGCCTGAAAACAATTTACAAGTCTGGAAAGATCTGTGCATGCCGATGCTGGGAGGGATTGGGGGCAGGAGGAGAACGGGACGACAGAGGATGAGATGGCTGGATGGCATCACTGACTCGATGGACGTGAGTCTGAGTGAACTCCGGGAGTTGGTGATGGACAGGGAGGCCTGGTGTGCTGCAATTCATGGGGTTGCAAAGAGTCGGACACGACTGAGTGACTGAACTGAACTGAACTGATACATCAGTCACTACAACATACTGTAGTCTTACAGATTTCTCATTGAAAGAATAAATCCGTCTAAAGTTCAAAGGAGAATGCTAAAATTTATCTAGGTAAAGGTGCATAGGAATCTGTCTGTAACAGACAAAATTAAACAAACACCGAGAACGCTTTCTTACAAAATAAAAACAAAACACATAAACCTTACTAAAAAGGGTGATTCAAAATGATCCACTCAGAGTAAATAAAAAAAAGGGAGAGACAAATGAGTTTAAGGAAAAGATCTAATTTAATCTCTTCTCATTTCCCTAACCACTAAACAGAAATAGTACCTTTTTTACAATACAAAATGTCATCTTAAATTATATTCACAACTTAATCATAAGATGAATCTTAAAAAAACCATTTGCCATTGTATTTTCAGTTGTGAAAGAATGTATTTTATTTTTGTAGTCCTTAATATTTTATTGATTTCACCAGCTAATAATTAGAGAGTTGTTGAACTATTTATATTTTTATATATTTCTCATTTATTTTTTAGGTTACACAGATTTTCTTCCCTTGGAATATATTAAAAATTTAGTTGCTGCTAATGTGTCTTTTACAACTTCTGAAAAGAATCAAATAAATACTCTACACTAATACTATTTACCAGTAGAGTTATTTTGCTTAAATATGAAATTATTAGAGTGCATTTTCTTGAAAGTTTTAGTGAATTTACACTTTTACAGTTATTTTAGGTATCTTGCCAAAAAAAGTCAATCAAAGTAGCCAACATACATAGATGGAGAGTTAGCAGAATCATCTCATTCAACTTAAAAATGGTATATATGTATATACAGAGTTATCTAGCACTATCTAGCAAAGGGGTAAACTAAATTGTTGCCTTTTATCTCTGAATGATGGAATTTCAGATTTTTTAAATTGGAGTCTTCATACTCTAGGATAAAGTTTTTTGCTCTTGCTTTTACAATGAGCGTATCTTATTTTTACAACAATTAACAAGAAATATGAAATTGATAAAATGCAATGAAAATGGACTAACCTGTTGTCACAGAAGACTCAGACTCTCTCAATTTCTGAGATGCCAGAAGTTTTTCCTGCAAGGCTTTCTGAGCAAGTTGTGCATCCCATTCTTCTAGTTCTTTCTCAAATCGCTGGTTGTCTTCCTCAACAAAATCTCTTAAGTCGGGTGGTAGCGTTTCTATTCCAACAAGGGCCTGCCCAGTTTCTTTATTAAACTCCTCTGTAAATCATATTTCAAAAACTATTATAAAATTAAGGATTAAAAAAAATGCAAAGTTCAAAATAATGAAAGTCCAAATTATTACCATCTAGCAAATCAATATTTCCTATATATTAAAAGAAAACTCAAACAAATGCTCAAAAAAGCAAGATGCAAATATGTGATCATCCATTATAGGTAATGTTCTCAGCTTTTATTTTTATTCTGAAGAGTAAAAAAAAAAATGAAACAAGACATAAAGCCAAAATTGTTGCTACTCAAACACTGACATAGTACTACTTTTCTACTATAAAATACCAGATACTTGATTATTCATGAAGTAAAACTCACCACAAAATGAGAAGTAACACATAACCTCAAAGCTCAAAACAGAACTAAAATTCTTTTCCAACTGAAGCAGTTAAGTATAGCAATATATTTATATACAATTTGAAATCTAATCAATGTAGCCAAGTTTTTCTTAAAAATCACATACATAGAATCTAACAAGGTTACTCAACCTCTACTACACACACATAAACTAAATTTTAGCTTTTCAGTCATAAATTCAGCAAGTTTTGCTGAATGGTTAAATACAAAAGGAAAATTGATTTCTACCAGTCTCAACAAACTCTTATTATATGCTTTCTTTTTTAGAATATGAGAAGTAAAAAGATTAAGACCATGTCATACTATGACATGTGCCTCTCTGTGAGCAGATCAGAGTGAAGTGGAAAAGGCAAGCCAGCATATAATTCCAGCACAATAAGTGCCCAATATAAGTATGCTATGAGAAGACAAGAAGGGATACTTTCTGGCAGGTTCAAGGAAAACTTGGCAAAGCAGATGACACCTGAATTGAATCTTGAGATGAGCAGGAATCAGGCAAAAGAAGAAATAAGATCATCATTGGCAAACATAAAAAAACATAAGAACATATTTATATAAATATGTGAAATAATTTGGTATAATCCAAAGAAGTTTAAATATCAATCAAGTATATGAAGTTTGAAATGAAGAGTGGTTATAAATGAATCTGGAGAGACAATTAGAAGCCATATAATGGAGGCTTTACAAGTTAGGTGAAGAAGTTTGAATATGAGTCAATGTGTGATACAGTCATGAAAGGGAGTTTAGCAAGGAGAAAAAGTCCAATTTATATTTTATAATAATTATATTTTATAATAGTTAACTTTGAATACAAAATATATCCCAATTCTCAGCCCTGGTCACATTACTTTTCAATTCCAGTTTTCTCACTTACAATAACCCAAAAGCATTTTCCAAATATATCTATCATCTTGAGTAAACTACACTTAACTAATCACACCAGAGACCAGAATCAAATTAAAGAGCTACTTATTTAAAAATATATATTGCTTTATATATTTCATATTCTTACCTTGTATTAAGAATTGTGGTTTGTCATTTATGTACATTAAACAGTATGCACTAGCATTTCTGTAACCACCAAAAGAATCTCTCACTAGCTCTTCCCACGATGATTTTGTTACAGCAATATCATTGTATTTCATCCACCTGTTTTCACGATGATCAAAAATGTATGCCCAGTAGTGCCCGGCATTAGCTTGACCTTCATGAACTAAAACAGCATGTAAACGATAAGGAACCTAAACGTGAAAACAGAGTTAAACTGCAGTTAAGTAAGCTACTATAATCACATCTCATGAAAATCACAAATCATCTGATGCAAGGGTTCCCCTGAAGCATATGTTTTTAATAAGAGTAAATTGGCTGGGATTAGAGTTTTGAAAAAATTAAACTATGAAATAAAAATAGGCAGGGAAGAGGGAGGATAAGTAAACTAAAGACATGTAAAGCAGACAGGTGTGTAAATAGGGTGATTTTCAAAACTCTGGAAATATATTTGTTGATTTATTTAAGCTATCTTTAGAATAAAGAATTTGTATAATGAATATTTATACATTTAGCACATGATTTGCTTAAATTTTCATAATTATAAATTGGTGGGTAAGTTCACAAAATGGCATATATAAAGAGCCATTATATAAATCTCAGAAGTTTAAATGTTACTGAGCCCTTTACCTTCTCACATAATTTTAGTATCCTTAAACAACCATATAATTTCTCCCATATAATTTCTTAAAAATACTGAAGCACTTTGAAAAATTTTAATAAATTTTATTACAAAAGAATAAAATGGTAGGTAAGTTCAGAGAATACAGACAAAAATAATATAAAAATCTTAAAGTTCAGCAATTTTATAACACAAAGTATGAGAATTAAGCTAACATAAAGATAAAATATGTAAATAATTTAGATAATGCTTAAAATTCAACTTACTTGGATCATAGATTTGTCAGAGTACATTAGCTCAATTGTGCGATGGATTCTAGATATGCTTTCCTGTAAATCTAAGGATAGAAGATGCCATTTAATGATCAAAATCAAGTATGTTTCTACTGAGACTTGTAAGGTATGGAATAAAGGTTTTCCTACAAATATGCTAGAGGAGTAAGAAAAAGTTTCTAAAACTATTCTTAAGAACATTACTATTCAGAACCTGTATAAAATGAATTCAGTTCTCCTTAATACAAGACGTAGCACAAATGAGAAATTAAAAACCAAAAAAATACGGTTTATTTTAAAAATGAACTGAGCCAAAAAAGCGGAATTTTGTTCAGATTTATAAAAGAAGGTTCCAATGAAAATTAAATACCCCCCCACATATGTATATAAAACAGGAAAACTTCACAATGAAATAAAGTAACTTCATCACATATCACATACACATATACATATATATGTAATTGAATAAAAATCCACTATAATCACCAATGGAAATGAAGTGGTGAGACTCCCATTACCCACTATTTCTACCTCAAGTAGAAATCTATCCTACATAATTNAATAAAGTAACTTCATCACATATCACATACACATATACATATATATGTAATTGAATAAAAATCCACTATAATCACCAATGGAAATGAAGTGGTGAGACTCCCATTACCCACTATTTCTACCTCAAGTAGAAATCTATCCTACATAATTGCTTAGAGGCAGGGATGTATACAGCTATATTACTCATAATTATTATTTTTTAATTGGAGACAACCTAAATATTTGTCATACAGTATAATCACATTATTCTATGAAGCTATTAAAAAGATTCAAGCAGACAACATCAAAGCTTACCAAAAAAAAAAAAAGAAGAAAAAGTAACTTTAGAACAGGAAGGGCTTTTTTTAAAAAAAGCTTGATAGAAAATCCAGTAACCATAAACACAAAGACTCCTCCCCAAATTAAAAAAAAAAAAATCTGTAGTATAGAAACAAAAGCAAAAACCAATATAAAGAAAATCAAATGACAAACTGGAAAAATAGTTATCTGCCNTTTTTTTAAAAAAAGCTTGATAGAAAATCCAGTAACCATAAACACAAAGACTCCTCCCCAAATTAAAAAAAAAAAAATCTGTAGTATAGAAACAAAAGCAAAAACCAATATAAAGAAAATCAAATGACAAACTGGAAAAATAGTTATCTGCCACCTACACTACAGGTAACAGGTTAATAGGGCTTCCCTGGTAGCTCAGCTAGTAAAGAATCCGCCTGCAATGAAGGAAACCCCAGTTCGATTCCTAGGTCGTCAGGAAGATCTCCTGGAGAAGGGATATGATACCCACTCCAGTATTCTTGGGCATCCATGGTGCTTCACACAGAAAAGAATCCACCTGCAATGCAGGAGACCTGGGTTCGATCCCTGGGTTAGGAAGATCCCCTGGAGGAGGGCATGGTAACCCACTCCAGTATTCTTGCCTGTAGAATCCCCATGGACAGATAAGCCTGGCAGGCTATAGTCCACAGGGCTGCAGAGAATCGGACAAAACTGAGCGACTAAGCACAGGACAACATTTAAGTTTCTATTAAGCAAGAAGACAAACCATTCAATATAAAAATTGGATAAATTTCACAAATATATTAAAAAACAGAATTTCACTCATGATTAAAGAAACTGAAATCAAGACACTGTAATACCATTTTCATTTCAATTATCAGACTACCACAAATTAAAAGGTGCCCAGGGCTACGGAGAATACTGGGAAACAGGGTGTCTCACACAAAATTAGTGAGACTCTAAACTGGTTTATTGCTTGGAGGGGGGTGGAAATCTTTAATACCTGAGCCATAGGTCCAAAACCATATGACATGTCTCTCAAGTTCCTCAATTTAAAATGACCAGAAGTGGACTCATCAGATTCCTACTTCCTTCCCCAAGGTGGAGGCAACCCACCGTTCTACCCTTTTCCACAGCACATTCTATCCATTTAGTCATCGATACCACTGTGAGGAACTGAGAGAACCAACCCTGATACCCCTCTGTCTCTCACCTCTAGTCAAGGACCCACAGCTGTCAGCTGTCGCCAAAGAATAGACCAAATTCATTTTTTTCTTCCCTAAATACTACTTCCTGGTGTCAAAAGCATCTTAGTTTTCAGCTTTCTGACTGGACTCATAGAAACAAACATAACATGCCTAGTTCAACAGAAAATTATCCAACAACCTAACACAGTATTCAGGAAAAACTATGTGTTTAAGTAATGTTCACTAATGATTTCAAATATAAAAAATTCCCTTATATATGAAAATATTAAGGAAAATCTTCACAGTAACTAATGCTGTTAGTTGCTCTCCCACCTTATTTACTATTAAATCAGGACTGCTCTTTAATTCCATATTGTCTATAAAGCATCTAGTTGGGCTTTAAAACTAGATTTAAAACCTAAAACAAGTGATATTGTTTAGTGCAAGTCCAACCTTTTGATACAAAAGAGGAACTCCTAGATTTTTTCCACAGATCAAGAAAAATGATGATAAAGTCTACCATAAAATATCCACATCACTTCATTTTAGCAACACTGAAGTAGGAAGGGGATAATTTCAGAATAAAGGAGCGTTCCTTCCAAGAACGGAGGACGGCAACTGAATACCAACATGCTCACTGCTCCTCCCCTCCCAGAGCATTGTCCTTATTTTTCTTATGCCAGTTAAAACTAGTTATAGACTGGCCCTGAGTTAATAGATCATATTTGGAAATCTGCTAAAACAGACAGAAAATTAAAATTCACATTTCTAATTCTTCAACCTAGAGAAAATGTTTTTCACTTGAACTCAGCACAGGCATCAAAGGAGGTACATAGTTGGTTATGTACAAAATCTGATGCTAGATGATGTTTCACCAGTGGAGTACCTGTGAATACCAGCTTGATATAAATTTAGAGCACTAAACCAGAAAATCAGACCATCTGCTAGGTCATTAATCAGCTAAGTAATCCAAGGAAAATCTTTTGGTCTCTCTAAAACTGATATTAAGATCATAAAAAAGGAAGCCAAATGAGCTCATCTTATGGAACACACTTTGTAAGGGGGTGGGGGGAAACAAAACCATTTTTAATATTTACATATGAAACCCATAGATGACCTCCCTTCTCAATTTTCACGTTAATCATGTCCATCTGAGGTGAGAGTAGTTCTGCTATGAGAAGCTTCTTACCTCTGGTGTCATTTTCTATTTCTGTCCTCCAGCGATGTAAACAGCTTTCTAGCACAGAGAGTTCTTCTTCTGTTATGTGTCTTGGTGCCGGATGCATGGGCAAGTCTGGAGGTATCCGGGACTGAGTGAATGGTTTGTGTATTACTGATCTTGATGAAATGGCAGCTATTGACGCGGGTGACGTGCTTGGCAGTTCTGAAGAAGGAGCTCCCTGTTGGTCTGTTGTGCTGTATTTTTCAAGCATAGAATATTCATTATTAAACTTTCCAAACTGAAGCTCTGGACAAAGATTATGTGCTAAATAAACAATATTAAGTTGGCTTATAATTACAAAAGAAAAAAGTTTAAAACAAAAAGAAGTATGTGGATTAATGTAACATCCAAATGAGATTCCTACTACATTGAACTATATTATTATAAGGATAAAACTGGGGCTTTATATTATAAATGGCTCAATAGTATTTANACAAAAGAAAAAAGTTTAAAACAAAAAGAAGTATGTGGATTAATATAACATCCAAATGAGATTCCTACTACATTGAACTATATTATTATAAGGATAAAACTGGGGCTTTATATTATAAATGGCTCAATAGTATTTAGTTATACAAATCATACGTATACCAGATTTATAAAACCTTCCCTTGCTGATCCTTACCAGCTCACACTACAGAAAAAAATTCTCATTTAATAGTAGTATTTTCATGGATGAAAGAAAGGCCGATATACATACCAAAACAGCCTAAAGTATAATTCTGAATGGAAANCGTATACCAGATTTATAAAACCTTCCCTTGCTGATCCTTACCAGCTCACACTACAGAAAAAAATTCTCATTTAATAGTAGTATTTTCATGGATGAAAGAAAGGCCGATATACATACCAAAACAGCCTAAAGTATAATTCTGAATGGAAAAAAAATTTTAATCCACAGCCATAAAAAATCCAGTGAAATCCAATGAAATAAGAAAGTCCCTAGAAGACCTACACAATCTTCTAAGTTCACTAAAATAAATCACAACGTGTATTTTATAAAAACCTTCTTTATCAATTACAATATTACATAATACAGGAACACAGCTATCTCTTCTATCAAGAAAACTTTTTACCTTGGTAATGTCTGTGATGGTACGGAACCACTAGATGGGGAACTAGCATCAATATCATCAACAGGAGAAGTGCAAACAGGTTTACTTGAGGCAAATTCCAAGGCGTACTGCAGAACATCCACCAAGGGAAATCGTTTGGGACCTGAACCATAGCTTAAATATCTGTTAACCATAAAATGCATGAATGCTTAAATTTGTGTAAAAAGCACACTTATTTCAATAATTGTTCTAAAACATTACAAAAACACTTTAATATTCCTCAACAGTGAAATTAATTTTGCTTTCAAATGATGGTAAAACTATATATAAATTCAAGAAATAAGTTAAATGTTCTCTAGAGGAACAAAACCAAAGCTGAGAAGACTGAATGTGTATATACACTGTTATAAATTTCAAATGCTGCTATAAGTTATAATCTAACAGTAAAATGAAAACTGACATTTTCATCTCCTCAGGCTTTTTATTTTTAGATCTGTCATCTGGTCTTAAGATGATGGCTAATATTATCCTCCTCCTTTTACCTCTGATTATATTTCAATATAATTATTGATACCTTTTAAGAATTAAAACTATTGAAAAATAACATATATTAAAAGCTTTAGATCACTCATTTTCAAGTGAATAGTAAATCAAGGGGATACAGATTAGATCAGAGGTTGCAAAGTGGGATCTTTCGGACCACATTTTAGCCTGTAGACTTCTGTTTGAACTATAGACTGTTTGACAGTCTAGATTCTGGCTTCTTTTGGCAACAGTCTGAAGCTCTAGACAACAGGGAGTTGACGTTCACGCATGGCACTGCCATGCATAGATGGCAGGCACCATCTCTCCACGGGGCTGTGCTCTCTGACTCCCTCTGCTCACTTGACTTGCTTCCCTTCTTTATAAAGATTCTGTTATTCTTTATAAAGCCCATTGGCATCTGTGCTTGTATCTTCAGTGTTAAGGAGAAAAACTCAGTTATCATTTATTAATAGAAATAGTAGTATTTAACCTCACACAAGAAGAAACCTCAATCATAAGTCAGTTTAACTTTGTACTTTCAGTACCATGAGTATTATCTCTTGATAGTAGGAATATTTAATTTTAAATAATAATTTTCTAATGCCAATTATGCGTTATTTTAGTCTCTAACAAAACTCAAGCCTAAACTGCTGCCGCTGCTAAGTTGCTTCAGTCATGTCTGACTCTGTGTGACCCCATAGATGGCAGCCCACCAGGCTCCCCCATCCCTGGGATTCTCCAGGCAAGAACACTGGAGTGGGTTGCCACTTCCTTCTCCAATTCAAGCAAAATATCCATCCAGGATGATTATCTATACGTAGGATCACAAGTCATTCAAAGAGAATTTTCAATTAAAACTCTAAGCAGACATTAAGAATATGAGTTCCTATAGTTAGTTCATAATTTCATAAAAGTTTCAATACCTTTCAAGTCTTTGTTGTAATACTGTGAGGTAATCTTTTAGTCTCTTGATCTCTTCCCTCTTAATTCTTGTTATTTCTCTGTTTCTATGCATGTATCTATCAGGAAAAAGAAATACAGCAATTATCAGTTATTTTCAAACAAGAAATAGATACAATATTAAGTCTAGCCACCACCACAGAAGATTAAATCTAAAATTTTATAATAAAACATTAGAGAATACAAATTAATATTTTTCCTCATAACATTATTCCCAGTAACTACACTTTTCTAAATAAAAAAAGAACTTCATTTTCCTTGACAAATGGTATTAGAAACATTATGCAAAAAGTAAAACTTAAGGAAATTAAGCAAAAATTTTTCTCTGAGAAAAGTCTTTACTTGGATACTAAATTGTTTCAAAACTAACTCATGTATATCAAGCCATACCTGTCCAGATATAAAACTTGAGGAAATTCTAATTTATTGTGAATTTTTTCTGGTCTTCCCAGTGCCTGATTAAATTCAAATCTTGACAATTCAAATGTTAACACAGGTGGTAGTTCGGTAAACCAATGCTGAAAGAAAAAGAAAAAAAAACCTTAACAGGACCTTTTTATTTCCTCCACTACAATTCTAGGCACAGAATGTTCGTTAGCAGTGGCATTTTTACATGCATCATCATAAAGCTAACATCACAAATACCTGACTGGGTATGCAATTTAGTTAAAACTCAACTTCTCCCTAAAAGTTTTTGACACCTTTTGAAAGTTCAAGTAGAATAACACACAGGAAAGAGACAAATCTTCTGATGACTTTTCTTCATTGGTAATTCTTTACATTAGAATTTCGAACCCAAAGTGAAAAACAGTGAATGAAAGTATGGCTTCGTATCTCAATTTTTCTGGCTTCTTCAATCTTATGCCACAGTTATTACCAGGAATGACACATATACTTAATATGATCAACCAGACTGTCAAAAACCTGTGAGAAACCTACTTGTAAGATGTAATATACAAAAGAAAAAAATATCTTACAGCATAAAAGACCACAATTCTCATGATAAAGCTAGAAACTTATACTTCCTTATTTTAAATTTAATGTTCTAAAAAGCCTCTTGATGAAAGTGAAAGAGGAAAGTGAAAAAGTTGGCTTAAAGCTCAACATTCAGAAAACGAAGATCATGGCATCTGATCCCATCACTTCATGGGAAACAGATGGGGAAACAGTGTCAGACTTTATTTTTGGGGGCTCCAAAATCACTGCNGCCGCCGCTGCCGTGCTTCGCCCCGTCAGCGTGCGCGCGCCCGGCACGGACGCCGCCGCGCCGCTCCCGGCGCCCGGCTCGCGTGCGCGCGCCCGTGTTGACGGCGCCGCGGAACGTGGGAAGAAACCGCGGGGCCCGGCGCTGTGGCGGGAGGGGCGAGGGGCGGGGCCGGCGACGGGCAGGGCCGGGGCGCGGCGCTGCGGCGCAGGTGCGGGGGGTAAGGAACGCCCCCAGCAGGTGCCGCCGGGCAGAGGGCGCTGTCCGAGGGGTGCTGAAGCGTCCCGCGTGCACACTGCTCCGGGGCCGGCTTCGTGGGCGCCTGCGTCCCGAAGCTGGATTCGGATCCCGTGTGTGCACTTTTCTGGGAAGCCGGCTCCAGGCTTTCCGTAAGATACCAGCCTTGATTGATACAAGAGGAGAAAGATCACCTTTATTGCTTAACGCCCTTAGAGAGTGCATCACTAAACGTTGTGATCTAGTTATGTGCAAACTTAGTACACACATATACACGTATATATCATACACACACAGAGTGTGTATCATGTACACATACATACTGTTACATAAATGTCAAAAGCACGTCAATATATACCAAGTACGTATCATATGCACACATATAAACATATACATACAAACGTATAATGTATACAGAGAAATAGATGTCGCATACACACATATATACATATCGCATACACACCAGTACATATATGCATTTCATATCCATACGAGTAAAATCAAAATCGTAAAATCTAAAATGCTTCCATTTCTATGCGAGAGTCACTGTTTTGTTACTCTGATGTCTTTTTTAATACTAGCTGCAAACCACTAAGTACATTTCACAACCCTCTAATGGGTTTTAATCTTAGTTTGAAAAATTCTGCCATGTACACAGACAGACAGACACACACATATATATAAAATGAGAATTAGGTCACAATAGGATCAAAAAACTTTGAAAGTCAATGATAGTGTGGCTTCCCAGTTAATGTTTAAGCTACTCTGATATGTCAAGAAATCCTTGCTTCATCAAATATGTCCAAATTATATCAATTTTTAAACTGTACAGATTTTACAAATAAATCATCACCTTTTTTTGAACCTGTCAGATGACAAAGATTTAGAATATTGATAATATCCGTTCTGTGTCCTCAGTGAGTCTGCTCTGAGGTGTCAGGTTCCGCCCCAAATGAACTCTTCCAAAGTCCAGGCCACACATGAGGAGCCCAGGACCATTTCACCAGGACATTAAACTTAGTTCTCCGCTTCAGCTTTGTTGGTAATTAAGGGTATTTTTAAAGTTTTCTGAATTGTCTATCTTAGTTTCCTATCATTGTTGTAACAAATTACCATAAACTTAGTGGCTTAAACAACATGAACATATTGTCTTACGGCTCTGGAGGTCTGAAGTCTCTCTGGGCTAAAATCAAGGGGTCTACAGGGTTGTGGCCCTCCTGGGGATGGGACGGGCTATGATTTATTATCTCACCATTTCCCTGTAGTTTGGCACTTAGTCTAACTCCATTTTGTCATTGTCAAAATTATACTTCAGGAACATTCTTGCATACAGGAATGAGTTCTTTCTGCAGGAAAGACACCCTAAAGGGTTGTGGCTGGGTTGTAGGGCTGCAGGCTTATCTCTGATGGGGTCTGTTCCCTGCTGTCCTCAGAGGATACGCAGCCTCTCCTCCAGCTATGTAGGTGCTGGCTCCAGAGACCCCGGAGCGGGTCCAAGAGAACATCTGTTAAATTAACACCAAGGCCACTGTAGACCCAAGGCTGGAAATACACTCCTTTTACAATCCCACGCTGTCCGGTACAATTCCTCAGACCTCACGCAATGAGGTTAAGTGATCACAATCAGAATCTCCGATAATAAAATACCAAGATAATTCCAATGAACAAAGCAATGAAGAAATATACAGAAACTTTTGTCCCAAAGTGGAGATGGTATTGTTACTGATGGGAGGAGACCTGAGGTGGAAGGAGGTGACTGGCAACATTGTTTCTCAATCTGCATAGTCTTTCCAGGCTTGTCTTTAAAGTGTTGATATATGTTTAATATGCTTTCTATGTGTATAATAATTTTAATGATGAATTTCTTTCAGAAAAAGAAGTTTCATTATCTTTGTTCAGGCTGCTTTGTGGAATACCACAGACTGGGTGGCTTATAAAAAAATGGAAATTTATTTCCCGCAGTCCGGAGGCTAGAAGTTCCGGATCAGGCCTGGCGGATTCGGTGTCACGGGAGGACTCACTTCCTGGCTGGTCACTGGCACCTTCCCTCTGTGTCTTCATATCGGGGAGGGGACAGGGAGCTCTGGGGTGGGGGGGTTGCTTTCACAAGGACCCTCATCCCCCTTCAGGAGGGCTCTACACTTGTGACCTCATCACCTCTCAACATCATCACACTGGAGGTTACAATTCAACACATGAATTTAGGGTGAGGGGGACGTAGTCCGTAACATTGATTAATACAGTGGCAACAGTAAAATACTCTAAATTTAAATACATACTCCTCTTCCATTATCATATTTCAGGCAACATTAGAAGACAAAAATTAAATCTCTTTGCAAGATTAAATCCAGAGGTGAAAAAGTCCAAAAGAATCAAAATGTGAAAAAACGGACAGAAATGAAGAGAGAAGTTGACAATTTGAGAATATTAGTTGTAGGCTTCAGACACCCACTTTGAATGCTGGCCAGAACATCTAGACAAAAGATCAAGGAATGAAGATTCTAAAGCCATTCTTAGCAACTTGACCCCCAGACTGTGGGGCACGCCCACTTCCCGCAGTAGAGTGCCTGCTCCTCCCAGGGGTACTCGGAGCATATGCTGGGCCCTTTGGCAAAAAGACAGAACTACAAACGGTGTCCTCCGCCCACAGTGGGATGAAATCAGAGATTCTAGACAGGAAAAAACCAGGACTGTCACCAATGTGGAAATTAGCTTCTAAGTAGCTCCAGCATCAAAGAAGAAATCAGAAGTGAGTGAAAATCATCATGAGAGATGTGGCCCACAGCAGGGGCTCAAGGGCGTTTAAGAGGTGGGTGGGCAATTCTTGAAGTTCACAGATGGGCCACGTCCAGAGTCGACGCCGCGAGCTCTCAGTTCCTATGAGGCATGTAATCATTGCAACCATCCGGAGCGATGGGACACCTGGGCAAATGCTGCTTCTCATAAAGTGGTACCCACACGCTGCTGCGTTCTGCCTTGTCACGCTTTGCCATGACCAGGCTGGCTGAGGACCTTTCTCTCCCAGTCCACGGATCCAAGACCCCAGATCTCTCCACGCTTCCCCAAGCCCTATATCCCTGGTGCTGGATGCCCAGCTCTGCCTGTGACATTGGCTGACAGGGGCTCCGAAGCTGTTCCAAGGCGTGACGGCCCTCCGCCTGTGGCCCCTCACTGCAGAAGATTCCTGCTCCCCCACTTTGGATCCAGCTGAGAGTCCCGAGCTGAAGACTCTATGGGAGTTGCCGTGGGGTCCCCAGGAACTCTTCCCTCTGTCTGTCCTCCACTCAACACAGTCCACACCGTGACCTGAAGCCAGGCCAGCTGCTGGCTGGCCCTCCTACCAAGAGCCCTGGTTGGGTGGCTGAGATGCCCTTCCAGCCGAGCCCGAGTGAAGAGTCTCACGTATTAAAGGCCCGGACACGTGGCATTCACCTGTGGGCAAACCCACCAGCATCGGCAGCCACCCGCATGGGCCAACACTGAGTGTGGCCCGCAGTGAGCGTTCTCTCCCCCCAGGCGGCGAAAAGCCAGCTGACGTGCAGCATGAGCAATGCCACCCTGGTGGGCTCCGGCTCTGCGTGGGGCCCCAAACGCAGGGGCCCCAGGCCCACGCCCCGCCAGGCCCCCACACAGGCAGGGCCCCACACAGGCAGGGCCCTGTAGCCAAGGCCTCCGTGATGCTCCCAGGCCTCAGAGGTGCATCACAGCCTGATGTAGAGACCGGGGACTCCTGGAGGGAGAAGTCCAGGTCAGTGGTGGACATGGAGGGACAGGGTGGGGGTCAAGCCAAGCCCGGCAGGAGGCATGGGGTGGGAGGCAAGTGCTGGGTAGAGAGAGCTCAGGAAGGCCGATTCCACACTCTCAGACTGGCATTCGTCAGCGGTGACCCTTTTTCTTTTCATCATAAAGCTCCTTTTAAAAATACATATATTTATTTATGTATTTCCAGCCACAGAACTGGAAAAAGTCAGTTTTCATTCCAATCCCAAAGAAAGACAATGCCAAAGAATAGTGAAACTACCACACAGTTGCACTCATCTCACACGCTAGTAAAGTAATACTCAAAATTCTCCAAGCCAGGCTTCAACAGTACGAGAAACGTGAACTTCCAGATGTTCAAGCTGGATTTAGAAAAGGCAGAGGAACCGGAGATCAAATTGCCAATATCCATTAGATCATCGAAAAAGCAAGAGAGTTCCCAAAAAACATCTATTTCTGGCTTATTGACTATGCCAAAGCCTTTGACTATGTGGATCACAATAAACTGTGGAAAATTCTGAAAGAGACGGGAATACTAGACCACCTGACCTGCCTCTTGAGAAACGTGTATGCAGGTCAGGAAGCAACAGTTAGAACTGGACATGGAACAACAGACTGGTTCCAAATAGGAAAAGGAGTACGTCAAGGCTGTATATTGTCACCCTGCTTAGTTAATTTCTATGCAGAGTACATCATGAGAAACACTGGGCTGGAAGAAGCACAAGCTGGAATCAAGATTGCCGGGAGAAATATCAATAATCTCAGATATGCAGATGACATCACCCTTATGGCAGAAAGTGAAGAAGAACTAAAGAGCCTCTTGATGAGAAAACTAAGATCATGACATCTGGTCCCATCACTTCATGGGAAACAGATGGGGAAACAGTGACAGACTTTATTTTTGGGGGCTGCAAAATCACTGCAGATGGTGACTGCAGCCATGAAATTAAAAGACGCTTCCTCCTTGGAAGAAAAGTTATGACCAACCTAGACAGCATATTCAAAAGCAGAAACATTACTCTCCCAACAAAGGTCCGTCTAGTCTAAGCTCTGGTTTTTTCAGTAGTCCTGTATGGATATGGTCTTCCCTTGTGGCTCAGAGGTTAAAGTGTCTGCCTGGAATGCAGGAGACCAGGGTTCAATCCTTGGGTCNCTGCAGCCATGAAATTAAAAGACGCTTCCTCCTTGGAAGAAAAGTTATGACCAACCTAGACAGCATATTCAAAAGCAGAAACATTACTCTCCCAACAAAGGTCCGTCTAGTCTAAGCTCTGGTTTTTTCAGTAGTCCTGTATGGATATGGTCTTCCCTTGTGGCTCAGAGGTTAAAGTGTCTGCCTGGAATGCAGGAGACCAGGGTTCAATCCTTGGGTCGGGAAGATCCCCTGGATAAGGAAATGGCAACCCACTCCAGTACTCTTGCCTGGAGAATCCCATGGAGGGAGAAGCCTGGTAGGCTACAGTCCATGGGGTTGCAAAGAGTCGGACACAACTGAGTGATTTCACTTCACTTCACTTGTATGGATATGAGAGTTGGACTATAAAAACAGCTGAGTGCCGGAGAACTGATGCTTTTGAATTGTGGTGTTGGAGAAGACTCTTGAGAGTTCCCTGGACTGTAAGAAGATCCAATCAGTCCACCCTAAAGGAAATGAGTCCTGAATATTCATTGGAAGGACTGATGCTGAAGCTGAAACGCCACTAC
The DNA here is from genome assembly GCA_006410875.1 of Neotragus pygmaeus. Lineage (NCBI taxonomy): Eukaryota > Metazoa > Chordata > Mammalia > Artiodactyla > Bovidae > Neotragus > Neotragus pygmaeus. The sequence continues at coordinate 893,453 of SJYV01056332.1, forward strand.
TTTGGCCACCTGATGGGAAGAACTGACTCATTGAAAAAGACCCTGATGCTGGGAAAGATTGAGGGCGGGAGGAGAAGGGGACAACAGAGGATGAGATAGCTGGATGGCATCACTGACTTGATGGACATGAGTCTGAGTAAGCTCCGGGAGTTGGTGATGGACGGGGAGGCCTGGCGTGCTGCAGTCCGTGGGGTCGCAGAGAGTCGGGCCCGCCTGAGCACCTGCACTGGACTGGTACTTGTTCACTTCGCTGTGCTGGGTCTGCGTTGCTGCGCGAGGGCTTCCTCCAGCTGCGGTGAGCGGGGCCACTCCTCCTGGTGGTGCGCGTCCTTCTCACCGCAGCGGCTCCTCCCGTCGCGGAGCACAAGCTCTAGGCACACGGACGCCAGTGGCTGCAGCGCTCGGGCTTGGTGGCTGCAGCCCGTGGGCCCAGTAGTTAGCTGTGGCGCGGAGGCTTCGTTACCCCACGGTGTGTGGAATCTTCCCAGACAAGACGAATAATTCTGATTCTTTTTCTTTACCAAAAACTAGACGGTGTCCAAAACAAATTGGCCCATGCCCTCATCATTTCCAGGTACGCTGCAGAGATGCTATGTTATTCTGGAGCAAAACCAGGTTCACACTGTCCACAACAGGTTAAGCAGTGTTCATAGCTATCTATGCTTGCTGTTAACACACAAAGGAAGTTTAAGATATGTGCTCATGGAAGACAAATACCACATGATGTCACTTATGGGTGGAGACTAAAATACGACACAAGTGAATAGACTCACAGACACAGAGAACAGACTTGTGGCTGCCAGGGGAGAGGAGGGAAGGACTGGGAGGCTGGGATTAGCAGACGCAGACTAACACATAGAGGGCAGGTAAGCAACAGGGGTCCGGTGTACAGCACAGGGAACCACGCTCGGTACCCTGTGATAAATTGTAATGCAAAAGAATGCGAAAAAGCTAGTGTGTGTGTACATGTATCGCTGAATGTTTACCATACAGCAGAAATTAACACAACCTTGTAAATCACCCAGACTTCAATTTAAAAATTTTTAAGCTGTTTTTTCATGGTCAAGCACTGCTGTGACACAGGTTTGAGCTCTGCCCTCTCTAACTTCAGGACTTTGGGTCAGCCATTGACCCCCACCGACTTCATCTGCCACAGGGACCAAGTGCCCCCCGGGTTGACGGCAAGGTGTGGTCCCTGTGGCTCGAGGCCTGTGCTTGGTGACCTGAGAACACTGGATAAAGCCAAGTTGTTTCCAACTATCATCATTAGCCTGAAGCATCGGTAGCACTTCGCTAAGTTCATAGGCCAAAAAAAAAATTTAACAACAAACAGCATTGAAAGAGCAAGTATTAATATGCTGTTAACATTCTACTGATACTGTTTTTATGCATTATCATCATCATCATTTTAATCATTTAAAAAGGTTAGACAGTTAAGAGTGTGCTTGGCAGTCAGTCGCATGCGGGAAGTGGGAAGCCAAATTGCAAAAGCTCCAGACGGCCTTACCCAGACATGAGCTGCCAGCACCAGCGAGGAGACGGCCTCTTCCCGAAGCTCAGCTCAGGTATCAAATCTCCAAGTGAACTGGGCTTTGGAAAGCTAGCTAGACTTACACTTCTGTTCAGAGTCAGCCAAAATAACCGCATGCAGAAGTATATCAACACAGCAGTGGAAAATAAAAGCTGCTGTTTACTGGGCATTCACTCTCTATCAGACGTTATACTCCATGCTACATAGACTACTCAGTTACTTCTCACAGCAGCCCTGTGACTGAAATGTCATTCTCCACATTTGACCCGTGCAGAGACGACACAGGAGGGAGCTTAGCAATTTGACAGCCGGTCAGTGCACAGCTGATGCTCCAAAGCCTTTGTTGTTCAGTGGCTCAGTCGTGTCCAACTCTCTGTGAACCCATGGACGGCAGCACACCAGGCCTCCCTGTCCTTCACCATCTCCCAGAGTTTGTTCAGATTCATGTCCATCGAGTTGGTGATGCCATTCAAACATCTCATCCTCTGTCATCCCCTTCTCCTCCTGCCTTCAATCTTTCCCAGCATCAGGGTCCTTTCCAATGAGTTGTCTCTTCGCATCAGGTGTCCAAGGTATTGGAGCTTCAGCTTCAGCATCAGTCCGTCCAGTGAGTATTCAAGGTTGAGCAATTTGACAGCCAGTCAGTGCACAGCTGATGCTCCAAAATTTGGTGTTTCCCTTCAAACATATCACCTTATAATCTACAGTCAGCCTGGGTTCAATTTCTAGCAACATAATTGAGGCTTTGCCTCAAAGATTTCCGTACAACATTTTTTGTTTACTCTGAGCAGGGAAAAAAAGCGCTGTAAAACAAGCTGGTGTTGTAAAGACCATATTGTAGAGAGCACTCCACTTAAGTACCTCCCGACAGTTAAACATCAGGGCCGCGTGTGCTGCCAAAGAATGAAGATGTTTTATTTAAAATTACACTGGCGCGAGACCATCAAAGTATCCTTAACATTTTCATTAAATTGAGATACAGATATACTTAGGGTAGTAAATCTCTTGTGATACAAAGAGCTTATTTGAGAGCCAAGCTTCTAGGCAGCAATGAGCCTGGAAGGAAACCCAGAGACGATGACACCTTGTTCAGAGCTCTCCCCGTGACGCCCAGCCACACGGCCCAGCCACACGGCCCCCCAACAAGGCCCCAGAGGGGCAGCCTCCAACGAATGCCTTCACGCAGGTCTGCAATGGCACTGGGTGGGTGTCTGCAAGGGATGTAGAGAGCCCAGCTGGTACTCACAAATCCTAGGAGGAGGGGGCGTGCCGCAGCGCTGGGGGCGCAGTGCAAATCAGGAGGTGAGGGGTGCACGGGCCAGAGCAGCAGTCCCAGCCTTTTTGGCACCAGGCACGGTTGCATGTAAGACAGTTTTTCCACAGATGGGGGCGAGGGTGGGCCTGGTTCCGGAATGATTCAAGAGCAGTACATTTCCTGTGCATTTTATTTCTATTATTTTTCCATCAGCTCCATGTCAGATCATCGGGCATTAGATCCCAGATTTCGGAGACCCGTGGGCTACAGCATTTACTGTGGTTTCTGCAGGAAGAGACAGGTGTGCTGCAGACACCGGACTGGCTGGTATGGATAGTTCAGGTGAGTCTGGGGCAGAGGGGTGGCCCCTCGTTTTGGGGACTCGCCCCGAGCTGGTGTGCGCAGGTGGACGGTGGCCTAGCCTGGGAGAGCCTGATGGAGAGGGTGGTGATGGTTTGTGAAGCGTACTCACCGGTGGCCACGTGTCTATGTTTTCCAGGAACTGGCTGACCCTGGGGCAGGCAGTTCCTCCAGGGTCGCCAAGGCCCCCCGTGGCAGAGCAGCAGGTTACAGAGGACCCACGCCATGCATGGACAAGCAGGCCGGGCGCCGTCTTGAAGGCGGAGTCTTGGATGAGGCTGCCTCAGCTTTTCATTCGCCACAACTTTATTTGCTAATTGAAGTAGGCCTGATTTACAATGCTGTGTTAATTGCTGCTGTACAGCGAGGTGATTCAGTCACACACACACACACACACACACACACACGCACGCACACGCGCACACACACACATTCTTTTTACATTTCTTTGGCTGCCTTGGTCTTGGTGGCAGCAGCTGGGCCCTCTCATCACGGCACACGGGCTTCTCTCTAGTCGTGGCCCCCGGGTCCCGGAGCTCACGGGCTCAGCAGCTGTGGCTCGAGGGCTTGGTTGTTCTGCAGCACGTGGGATCGTAGTTTCCTGACTGGGATTGAGCCTGCATCCCTGCACCAGAAGGCGGAGTCTTAACCACCGGACCACCAGGGACGTCCCCTCCTTCTTCTTTTTTAAATATTCTTCTCCGTTAATGGTTTATCACAGGATATCGAATACAGTTCACTGTGCTGTAGAGTGGGACCTTGTTGTTCATCCATCCTGTACATCACCTAAACTAACGTGCTAATCCCAGACTCCCAGTCCTACCCTCCCCCGACCCCATGCTGAGTGCAGTCTCCCGGGATTATATTTCTCCTTCGTGTCTGGCTCATTTCACTAATGTCCTCAGGGTTCATCCATGTTGTAGCAGGGGTCAGGGTTTCTTTCCTTTTTAAGGCTGATATTCCTCTGTATGGATGGACTTCACTGAGTTTGTTTACTCATCTGTTGGTGGACACTTCGGTTGGTTCCATGTTCTGGATACTGTGAATAATACTCTGATCATTGGTGTACAAGCCTGTTTGAGTCCCTATTTTCAATTCCTTTGGGCACACAGCTAGATTCCAAATTGGTCAAGGAGTCATTTATTTATACTTATTTAACTTATATGCAGAAATGCATCCTACGAAATGCCGAAGTGGATGAAGCACAAGCTGGAATCAAGATTGCCAGGAAAAATATTATTAACCTCAGATATGCACATGACACCACCCTTATGGCAGAAAGTGAAGAGGAATTAAAAAGCCTCTTGATGAAAGTGAAAGAGGAGAGTGAAAAAGTTGGCTTAAAACTCAACATTCAAAAAACAAAAATCATGGCATCCAGTCCCATCTCTTCATGGCAAATAGATGGGGAAACAATGGAAACAGTGACAGACTTTATATTCTTGGGCTCCAAAATCACTGTAGATGGTGACTGCAGCCATGAAATTAAAAGACGCTTGCTCCTTGGAAGAAAAGTTATGACAAACCTAGAAAGAATGTTAAAAAGCAGAGACATTACTGACAAAGGTCCACCTAGTCAAGGCTATGGTTTTCCAGTAGTCATGTGTGGATGTGAGAGTTGGACTATAAAAAAGCTGCGTGCCAAAGAATTGATGCTTTTGAACTGTGGTGTTGGAGAAGACTTGAGGGTCCCTTGGATCGCATGGAGATCCAACCAGTCCATCCTAAAGGAAATCCGTCCTGAATATTCCTTGGAAGGACTGATGCTGAAGCTGAAACTCCAATACTTTGGTCACCTGATGTGAAGAACTGACTCATTGGAAAAGATCTTGATGCTGGGAAAGATTGAAGGCGGGAGGAGATGGAGACTGTTATGCCCAGAGTCCGGATCCCAGAACCAAGAAAATAAGACGTCCACGGCAACGCAAAAGCAAGAAGGGGGTTTTATTGCTAGCTTGAGCTAGGGCTCCCGTCTCATCCAGCGCAGTGGAGTCTTGACGAGAGCCTCGAGCTCTAAATCACAGCTACTTTTATACAGGCGGTNTGCTGGGAAAGATTGAAGGCGGGAGGAGATGGAGACTGTTATGCCCAGAGTCCGGATCCCAGAACCAAGAGAATAAGACGTCCACGGCAACGCAAAAGCAAGAAGGAGGTTTTATTGCTAGCTTGAGCTAGGGCTCCCGTCTCATCCAGCGCAGTGGAGTCTTGAGGAGAGCCTCGAGCTCTAAATCACAGCTACTTTTATACAGGCGGTTCTTAGTACAGCTGACGGTAATAATTGCCTGAGCCGTATGCGCGCACGGTTTTCAAATCACACAAATCACAAAATCTCATTGGTCAAATTACACAAATCACAAAATCTCATTGGCTCAAGTTTGCATCAAAATCCCAACTCTGACTGACTCGTGTTTGGCGCGAGCGGGACTTTCCCAGGGTGTGGTTTCCCGGAATCATGACTCAGGCTTTACAAGAATCTGAATCTTAGGCTTAGGATAGCTTGTTGAGCCTGTCATGGCTCCGGTCTGGCTCTAACAGGGACGACAGAGGATAAGATGGTTGGACGGCATCACTGACTCTGGTTGGATGGCATCCCCGATTCGATGGACGTGAGTTTGAGTAAGCTCTGGGAGCTGGAGATGGACAAGGAGGCCTGGTGTGTTGTAGTCCATGGGGTCGCAGAGTCAGACTCGACTGAGCAACTGAGCTGAACTGAACTGAACTGACACAGCTAGGTGCTGAAAAAACCTGAAAGGTGAAAGCAAACTTCTCCCTTATGGCAAAATCAGAGCAGCAAAATGAAAACGTGAAATCTGGTATGCATGAGAAAGGGGCTTCCTAGGTGGCGCTAATGGTAAAGAAACCTCTCACCAATGCAGGAGATGCGGGTTCAGTCCCTGAGTTGGGACGATCCGCTGGAGGAAGGAACGGCAACGCACTCCAGGATTCCTCCCTGGAGAATCCCACGGACAGAGGAGCTGCGCAGGCTACAGTCCATAAGACTGCACAGAGTCTGACATGCCTGAAGTCACTTAGTGCACGCAGGCATGAGAAAGCAAAGCGTGACTCAGATGCTTTTCTACCCAGGACAGTTTCTCAGAGAGTAGCTGCAAGGCTGTGATTCAGCGGAGAAGCACGATGCCAGGCCTTGGAGGCACAGAGGTTTTCCTCTTGAGACTGAAAATGTGACTGATTCAGTCTATTGAAGAGCCTACGTCCTGAAACTTTGTAAAAAGAAATATACATAGAATTGATGTGCAATAGAGATTTAAAATAAAAAATTTGTGATAACAAGCTAGTCATATTCTGGTATCTGGACTTTACACTCACTTTTACACAAAATACAGACTATACTAATAAATGAACGCAGAGCCATAAATATCACACTAGAAAGCAACCAAGAGCCTGTGGCTCGTCTTTCAAATTAAATTTGGTAAGTAGGTTTATGATTGTATTTTTCCTGAGGAAATGTGATTACTTTAAAATAGTTTATTTTTTTTGAGGTGCAAAGACTGACATACAGATATTAAATAGATCAATATTAAATAGAACAGAGATTGATAGTCATGGATCTTGTCCAACCCCCTCATTTTACAGATTAGAAAATTTGAACTGTGAGAAATCAAGAAAATTACCCAAATGGATGCAAATTCCAACTCCCATTCTTTATATTAATATCATGATGCCTTTGCTTATTATTCTAAAATTGTCTCCATCATGTTTCAAAGTGAGCTTTTTTCCTTGCATTTCAGGACTGGGAGGATGTTTAGCAAAACTCACTGAGGACTGGCTGAGCAGGCTGCCCGGCCAGGGCCCCGGACGGCATCGCCCTGGCCAGGGATCTGCTTCTCTGCAGACACTAGGGGTAAGTCCTCTTGATCAAGGGTATCTGTCCTGTATCCTGATTTCCTAGATCACTAGTCTCAGCTGCTGACCTGGAAAGATGTTGTTGTTGAGTTGCTCAGTTGTCTCCAACTCTTTGCGACCCCACAGACTGCAGCACGCCAGGCTCCTCTGTGACCCACTACAGTCAACACGGGAAAGGAGGGGAAATGCTCGACTGGTTTTTCCCTTTCTCCACCAGCTCTAAAGATTTCACGCTGGTTCCTGGGTACTCCCCATGTTTTGCCAGCTGTGGCAGTAGGATCTTGGGTGGTCTTTCTGGTCCCTTGGAAGGAAGCTCTAGGCCCTCCTGAGTGACGGAGGGGCCTCATTAAGTACATGGACCCCCCTGCCCACTTATGCTAATGAGGGGGCTGGCCCCAGGAAAGGCCCACACATCCTCAGGGGGCGAGGACTGGTGAGCCGGCAGCTCGGTCACACGTGGGTGCTGGGCGGTCAGGTGGCCCTGAAGACCAGGACACGCCCGTCCCCACCCTCTGCCTCTCCCTGCGGCTGGTTCTGATCTGTATCCTCTGCTGCAATGAAACTGGAGTCGTCAGCGCTTGCAGAAGTTTTTTGCTTTTAATATGTTTTTATTTATTTATTTATTAGGTTACTCTGGGTCTTAGGTGCAGCACACAGGATCCAGTTCCCTGAACATGGATTGAACTCGGGCCCACTGGGCTGGAAGCTCACAGTCGTGGCCACTGGACCACCAGGAAATTTCTTTAAGAATAAGAAAACCCCATAGATTGTACGTCTTCACCCACTGTAATCAGTATTCTCACTGGGGCTTGTATCACCCCATCTTTGGTTGGGGGAGACCGGTAGACTCAGCTCCCGAGCCCGTTGGGCATGACTCTTGCCATCTTTGACAGCTTCCTTGATGTGGGATGACGAGCTATAGCAGGCTCCAGGTGTGGGATTCTGGCTCCATTTGTGATGGAGCCCTTCGTAATACCTTCTGGCAGAGAGTCAGCAGATGACAATGCTATGTGCAGACGAGCCACTGTCATGGGGGAGTTCTCACCCATTTCTCTCATGAAATGTTTGAAACACAAGCACATAGAGTATAGCAGATACACCCTCTGTCCTCGTCACCTAGATTAGGAATGATTTCCCACTTTTGCTCCACACCTTTTTCTTTTCTGGCGGGGGTGGGGGGGTTGCTGCTCCATGCACCATATGGAACGTCCCCGACCAGGGACTGAACCCGCAGCCCCTGCGGTGGAAGTGCAGGGTCCTAACCACCAGGCGGCTAGGGAAGCCCACACATTGTTTTCCTTAAAGAAACAGAATGCCAGCAATTGTTGGAGCCCTCAGCTTGCCTCCCAGTTATCCTGCCCGCCCCCCACCCCGAGGTGCTTTGCTAAGGAAGCTGTGCGTTCCCCCAGCCATGCCATTCCGCTCCACCACCTGTCCTGTGCGTCCACATACAGTACAGCTTGGAGTGTTCGTAGATTTAATCTTTATCAAAGTAATACACAGACCTCGTTTTCAAAATCAAGCAGTACTACATGGCTCTAAACAAAAGTAGGTCTCTCTAATAACAACTCAATAACAAACAAGCAAATAATTCAATTGAAAAACAGGCAAAGGAACTGAATAGTCATTTCTGTGAAGACAGACAAATGGCCTACAGATGCACGGAAAGGTGCTCAGTGTCATTTCATCACCAGGGAAATGCAAATCAAAACCACAATGAGATCTAATCTCATACCTGTTAAACCCACCATTACCAAAACAAACAAACCAAAGAAAGATAACAGGTGCGGGTAAGGATGCAGAGAACAGGGAACCCTTGTGCACTGTCGGTGGGAATGTAAATTGGAGCGGCCACCGTGGAAAGCAGTAAGGAGGTTCCTCGGAAAATTAAAAATAGAACTACCAGATGATTCAGCAGTTCTACGTCTGGATATTAATAGTTTTCCGAAGGTCACGAAATCAGGACCTCCAGGAGCTGTCTGCACTCCCAAGTTCATTGAAACATTAGTCACATTCCTTTTTTTTTTTTAATTAAGCCCTTATTCTGGTTGCTTTCTCAATGTATAGTTCAATATAAGGCCAGTTTTTGATGGCAGAGACTTGGTTCTACTCAAACCGTTGGGAGAAACACACTGACTGAAGCCGCCCACCCTGGACAGGCATCATAGTAACCACTTCCGTGAGCTGTCTTATGACAGGAGGTCCTGGTAAGGAACACGGAACTAAGAACCCACCACCAACAGAAAGAGTTCGGGAAAGGTCAAAGAAGGTGCCACATGTCTGACCGCTTCTGAGAATCCTCCTCTCTGGCTTCCATCTTGGCTGAACAGGGCGCGCACCACCAGGAAGGACCCTGAGTCAGAATGATTGGCTAAAGACAACCCGGAAACTAATCCCATCACCATGAAACCCGAGACTGCGAGCCACGTGGCAGAGTAGCTCTCCTGGGTTCCCTGACCCTCCTGCTCTCCACCTCGGTGCCCTTCCCAATAAAGTCTCTGACTTTGTCAGCACGTGTGTGTCTCCTCGAACGATTCATTTCTGAGTGTTAGACAAGAGCCTGCTCTTGGGACCTGGAAGGGGTCCCAATTCCTGCAACAAAATTTCGTGATGCTACAGAGAGCTACTACTTTTTCAAAGAAGTAGGTGAACAGCTGTTTCATACTGTTCATGAAGATGATCAGTACCAAAATCAGACTGATTAAATTCTTTGCAGCCAAAGATGGAGAAGCTCTATACAGTCAGCAAAAATACAACGTGGAGCTGACTGTGGCTCAGATCATCAGCTCCTTGTTGCACAATTCAGGCTCAAATTGAAGAAAGTAGGGAAAACCACTAGTTCATTCAGGTATGACTTAAATCAAATCCCTTAGGATTATACAGTGGAGGTGACAAATAGATTCAAGGGACTAGATCTTGTTGACAGAGTGCCTGAAGAACTGTGGATAGAGGTTCGTAACATTACAGGAGGCGGTGACCAAAACCATCTCGAGCAAAAGGAATACAGAAAGGCAAAGTGGTTGTCTGAGGAGGCCTTGCCAACAGCTGAGAAAAGAAGAGAAGTGAAAGGCAAGGGAGAAAGGGAAAGATATACCCAACTATTTGCAGAGTTCTCGAGAAAAGCAAGGAGAGATAAGATAGCCTTCCTCAGTGATCAATGCAAAGAAATAGAGGAAAACAATAGAANCATTAAAAAGAATACATTTGAATCAGTTCTTGTGTAGTTTTAAGAGGATCAGCTTCGATGATGCCTCTCAATTGGTCACTGTCAACTTCTGATGGTCAGCAACTGAGCTCCTCATCTTCAAGGCTCTTGTCATAAAGTTTTGCTAAATTTCTTGAACTACCACTGAACTTTACATTTCTTTAGCAATTCCTGGGCTATATGCATTACTGAAATTGTGAGTTGTCTTTGCTGCTTTACTACCCATTTTGAACTCAAACAAGAAAATTGCTCAAATTTGTTTTTTTTTCCTAACATCATTTCCATATCTAAAATATATATAAACAGCAAATAATAAGTCATTAGCCAAAAAAAATAAAGAAATGTGCATTTTAATGACATGTAACTACATTTAAGAATGTATTCCAATATCAAGTGGCAAAGTTCAACAATGCAAAACCACAGTTACTTTTGCACCAACCTAATATAAAAGACAGAAGAGGCATCCAGCAACTGACTAGCACTGGTGGGCAGGTATAATAACCACTAAAAAAAAAAAAGAGGATTCTATAGTATATTCCAGAAGCATAGTTCAGTTCAGTCACTCAGTCGTGTCCAACTCTTTGCGACCCCATGAATTGCAGCACGCCAGGCCTCCCTGTTCATCACCATCTCTCGGAGTTCACTCAGACTTGCGTCCATCAAGTCCGTGATGCCATCCAGCCATCTCATCCTCGGTCGTCCCCTTCTCCTCCTGCCCCCAATCCCTCCCAGCATCACAGTCTTTTCCAGTGAGTCAACTCTTCGCATGAGGTGGCCAAAATATTGGAGTTTCAGCTTTAGCATCATTCCTTCCAAAGAAATCCCAGGGCTGATCTTCAGAATGGACTGGTTGGATCTCCGTGCAGTCCAAGGGACTCTCAAGAATCTTCTCCAACACCACAGTTCAAAAGCATCAACTTTTCGGCGCTCAGCCTTCACAGTCCAACTCTCACTTTCATACATGACCACTGGAAAAACCATAGCCTTGACTAGAGGGACCTTAGTCAGCAAAGTAATGTCTCTGCTCTTCAATATACTATCTAGGTTGGTCATAACTTTTCTTCCAAGGAGTAAGTGTCTTCTAATTTCATGGCTGCAGTCAACATCTGCAGTGATTTTGGAGCCCCCCAAAAATAAAATCTGACACTGTTTCTATGGTTTCTCCATCTATTTCCCATGAAGTGATGGGACCAAATGCCATGATCTTCATTTTCTGAATGTTGAGCTTTAAGCCAACTTTTTCACTCTCCTCTTTCACTTTCATCAAGAGACTTTTCAGCTCCTCTTCACTTTCTGTCATAAGGGTGGTATCATCTGCATATCTGAGGTTATTGATATTTCTCCTGGTAATCTTGATTCTAGCTTGTGTTTCTTCCAGTCCAGCATTTCTTCCAGTCCAGCGTTTCTCATGATGTACTCTGCATATAAGTTAAATAAGCAGGGTGACAATATACAGCCTTGATGTACTCCTTTTCCTATTTGGAACCAGTCTGTTGTTCCATGCCCAGAAGCATAAGCTAGTTAAAAGTCAAGGAGAACTACACTCATTCATACATCTCCTAGGTGGATGATCCTCTACCACTCTGTCTTTTTAAACTTCTATTTATAATAAAATACTAACTTAAAACTCTAGTTAAAAAAAAATAGAAATAACCCTTTTTAATGCCAACACATCAGATCACTTGTATCATAATGACCAGGTAACAGGTCACATAGACTTTAGTTATGGAAAACTTCAGAAGAGTTGATTTCTACAAAATACACCCAATCTACAAAAATTAAAATCTGACTTAAGTCACATGAAGTTAGTAACAAAATGAGACTCAGCCTCAAGACAACACTGAGTAAAACTAGGTCTCTTGCTCCCCATACCTGTCAACAACCCATTCCAAATCTACAGTTCAGACTGCTCTGAGGTAACAACATTCTTCTAATTCTGGATCTAGTTAAGATTACTAAAAACTAGAAGGTATTATTTTCAAATGTTTCAGTATAGTTAATTCAATCACCCTTCTGTTCAGTCCCCTCCCACCAAGAAAATACATCTCTTAATTTTCATGGTGGGAAATGTATGGCCTCAAATGTATTTTCTAGGACTGAGCAGCTTACCTGAACTTTTTGTTACAAGCTAGTACTCTTGCCTGGAAAATCCCATGGACGGAGGAGCCTGGTAGGCTGCAGTCCATGGGGTCACTAGGAGTCGGACACGACTGAGCGACTTCACATTCACTTTACACTTTCATGCATTGGAGAAGGAAATGGCAAACCACTCAATTTTCTTGCCTGGAGAATCCCAGGAACGGGGGAGCCTGGTGGGCTGCCATCTATGTGGTCGCACGGAGTTGGACACAACTGAAGCAACTTAGCAGCAACAGCAGGAGAAGGAAAGAAAGTCAAGAATATAACTGAAATTAGCATCTCCCCAGCATTCCCATGGATCTTTTTTTCTACAAAGGAAAAATTGGATACAAACTGTAATAACTGAATAGAGCTCAAGATATATATGTTCCCTGCATCTCAAAGTGACCTAAGATGCAAAAAAATTTTTAAGTATATACGCAAGTGTGAAAGTGAAAGTCGCTCAGTCATGTCTGACTCTCTGTGACCCCAGGGACTACACAGGACATGGAATTCTCCAGGCCAGAATACTGGATTGGGTAGCCTTTCCCTTCTCTACAGGATCTTCCCTACACAGGGATCAAACTCAGGTCTCCAGCACTGCAGGCTGATTCTTTACCAGCTGAGCCATAAGGGAAGCCCTTATGTGCATATGTATACATAATTAAATGTATATCATTATACATATAACTGAAATTAGTCATATGGTAAAGATCATCGTACATTATAATAAAAATATGAGTTTTAAAGATATAGACTTATAATTCTCCGTATGTGTGTGTTAAGTCGTTCAGTCACATCCAACTCTTTGCAACCCTATGGACTGTAGACCACCAGGCTCCTCTGTCCATGGGATTCTCCACGCAAGAATACTGGAGTGGGTTGCCATTTCTTCTTCAAGGGGAGTAGACTATTGAGGGTCCCTTGGATAGTAAGGAGATCAAACCAGTCAATACTAAAGGAAAACAATTCTGAATATTCACTGGAAAGACTGATGCTGAAGCTGAAACTCCAATACTTTGGTCACCTGATACGAAAAGCCAACTCAGTGGAGAAGACCCTGATGCTGGGAAAGACTGAAGCTAAGAAGAGAAAGGGAAGGCAGAGGATGAGATGGTTGGATAGCATCATCAACTCAATGAACATGAGTTTGAGCAGACTCCGGGAGATGGTGAAGGACAGGGATGCCTGGTGTGCTGCAGTCCATTGGGTGGCGAAGAGTCAGACATGACTGAGCAACTGAACAACAAGCACCACCACCTCCAGGGGATCTTCCAGACCCAGGGATAGAATTCATGTCTCTTGTGTCTCCAGCATTAGCAGGTGGGTTTTTTTTTACCACTAGGGCTACCTGGGAAGCCCTATAATACTCCTTAACCATGCAGTAATATGGTAGAATTATGGTACCATGGATGAAAGAATGCCATGACTTTGTGATCTCCTTAGTTTAGAACTTACAACATGTTCAGTTTTTGTAATCACTAGAGACTTACAACATGCTCCAGTAGGTTTCCTCCTTATAAACACATTTATTACACTGCACAAAATTCTGAACCAACCAGTCTCTCCTATCAGCATCAGAGGATAGAAACAGGGATTTGTTTCATCCCTAGAGCATACTTGGTTAAAAAAAAATGAAGTTAAACAAGTGTTTCTAATATAATGTTAGATATCAGATGTTGCTATATCTTTGTTATTATTATTGTCATTTGGCAAAAGCCCAACTTCTAACCCAAATATGAGCCCTCCAGTCCCAAGTTCTTGTCCTTTTTGAGAGTCCAGTTCTGGCACTATGAATATAAGTTTTACATAAACCAAGTCCTCATAAAGGTCCTTCCTGGCCTCACCAAAGTAAAGCCAGTGATTCTACCTACACTTTAAAGAGTGAGAGAGAATAAAAAACAACACTGCAAATCTCAGAGCTCAGAAATAGCTTATAACAAAATGTAGCATACTGAGAAAGGCAACCCCCAAATCCAACCCCAACTAGAATCACCTCACCTTCCCAACACTAGTCATGACCATGACATTCAACAATAGAAAAAGATGACAAAACATTTTTGCTCTTTTCCTTCCACACACTATATTGAAGGAATCTTTAAAGCCCTTACTTATAGTAAATGTTCCCATTCCTAGTACTGATTTTGAGGGCTTGTGTGTGTATGTGTGAGTGTGTGTGTGTGTGTTTATTTAAAGCACTACAGAAAACATTCCACTTTGATCATTCAAATCCATTTTAAGCAAGCAACATATTGGAAATTTTGCATGTCATTTAAACTATACACATCAACTGGAAAAAAAATAACAGAAAGAAGGTGGAAGGGAGGGATAGAGGGTGGAAAAATCATCTACGTTTCCTTTAAAAAAAAAAAAAACGGTGTTTTGACTGGGATCACACTAAATACATAAGTCAATTTAAGGAGAGTTAATCAGTTTTGCAATCTTAAATCTTTCAATTTGTAAAATACAATATATTTCCAATTATTTCCATATTCATTAATATCTCTGTTATTTAATAATTTTCTTCTTAGAAGTTCTTACACATTTCTTTTTTATTCCTGGTCTTTAATAGTTTTATGTGTTATAAATGGTAGCTTTAAATTTTTTTCTCATCATTCTTTATTATACATAAAAATATAACTTTTTGTATATTATCAATTAACATAGCTAAATACACTTTTTCCTGGTGAAAGTATTTTATTGAGAGGTGATTTGTATATAAGATACACAAAACTTAAATGTACAGTCCAGTGAAATTTTTACCAATGAATACATCTATGTAACCACCACCCAGACCAAGATATAGAAAATTTCTATCATTCCCCAAAATTCTCTCATGCCCTTTTTCCAACAAACAGTGTCCTCTAGTTCTCAGATAATCAGCACTGTGACCACTTCTACCACCATAAATTAGTTATGTCTGTCCTTAAATATCACGTAAATGGATTCATAGAGCAGTTACTCTTTGCATCGTCTCTTTCACTCAACATGTTGCTTTGAGAATTCCTCCACACTTTTTAAAAGAATCTGGAAAATGTTTTCCACTACATTGCTTTGTATTCCACTGTGTGAATGTACCACCACTGTTAACTATTCTGCTCTTACAAATATTTGGTTGTTTACAGTTTTTAGTTATGATTAATAAAGGCACTGTATACTCCTTTCTCAAGGGTCTAGACCTAGGAGTGGAAACACAGACTATGCTAAGTCCAAGCATAATATATGTTGAAATACACTAGAAATGTTCAGTTTTCCAAAGTGGTTATACCATTATACATTCTTATCAACAATATATGACACTTTCTAATTGCTGTACATACTTAACCAATACTTGATATGTCAGTCTCTCTAATTTTAGTCACTGTGTTGGCTGTATAGTGATGGCTGTTCTCCAGTGAGGTGACTCACCAAGCTTGCACCAAGGATTACCACTACTGCTGTAACCCATCATCATATCCCACAGGGCAACTAGTCCATAATCATGTACTGAACACCAGTCAAAGAACTCTGTGTTTCTGACACAGAAACTGCACATTGGATATGTAACTTCTTCCAAAAGCAGATCTGTTTCTTCAGTGGTAAGCAAACTCTTGCCCACTCCTCACAGACTGACTACACTGGCCCTTTGATCACCTTCCAGTCTGCTTTCTGACCCTTCTCAGAACTATCAGTAGTGCCTCATGGTTGCTGACACTTTTTTTTGAGTTACAGTTTTGCTTTCCCAGTCTGACTGGTCATCTCATCCCATACTCTTTAGGCCCTTGGAACTAATGTTTCATATTTTCCACTTTTTTCAACTTGTAATCTGACAATGGTATACCTTTTATTATAAAAGTCACTCAAAAAAGGAATGATAAAGAATTGGATGGACCTTCTATGCTCTCTACCTTCCATGGACATCTGGTATTGTTGAGTCTTAAAATTATCCTTACAAATTCACTTCAAAAGATTTGTAATTACTCCCCCTCACTACCCCTGTTCCAAACATCTTAAGGCATTCAGCCCTCATAACTGCTTCCTAGGTATTGATCAAGATGAAAAGAGTGAGAGTTACAGAAACCTGTAACTTTTAGGTTATAGGTTTTTAAAATTCAGAATCCTGCCCCAACCATTCCTGGACATGTTGCTTTATTCTTTCCCTAATGACAACTCTAGGCTGTCCTGATTGGCAAACCCTCCAAGTGGCTCCCAAACTCAATTTATATTCAGACATCTAAAATTCTTTGCTGGACTGAATGATCTTAGAGTGTAAAAATAATGATTACTTGGATAAGCACACTGCTCATCCAGTTCCTCTACAGTGGCCCATGTAAGCCAAAGCAGGAGGTATGAAGAGGATGCGTGTGCATGCGTGCCAAGTCACTCAGTCATGTCTGACTCTTTGAGACCCCCATGGACTGCCAGGCGGCTCTGTCCATGGGATTTCCCAGGCAAGAATACTGGAGTGGGTTGCCATGTCCTTCTCCAGGGGATCTTTCCAACCCAGGAAATGAACTCGCATTTTTCACATGTGCTGCATTGACAGGTGAATTCCTTACCACCTGTGCCACCCGGGAAGCCCCCATGAAAGCCAAAGTGGGAGGTACAAAGGGTCCATGTAAATTTTACAAAAATGTTATTGTTTCCTTTGTATCAGCCTGTCTGGGCAATACAAGTAGGAAATTATTGGGGGAAAAAAGGTAAAATTAGAACTACTGGAAAGGCACACATCGATTTTGTAGCAGTAGAGGCACTACAACCACCCCACATCTGTGAGTATGGGATATGGTAGATCCATGAAACATTAATAATTCTTTGTCTTTCAGAAATGACTTTAGAGCCCTAATGAGAAAGAAAAACACCCTGGTGAGGCTATCCCATACCACAGAATTCTGGAAGTTATTTTTTTTTCTAATCACTGAAAATCATTTTTCATTATTTTCATGTGTTATTGCCATGTAAATTTGCATAATTTGTCACTTTCACTGTCACTATTTTTAAGACAATTCTACCTTTTTTCTCTAAGAAATTTTAAGATTTTTGCAGTCTTAAGTGTTCTAGAGTGTCACTATAAGGAATTTAGGTATGGGCTTCTTTTAATTATTCTAATGGAATTTGTAGACTCATGAAGCTATAAGTTATCTTTTCACTTCTAAAAAATTTCTGTGATGATCTCTTTAAATTCTGCCTCTGACCCACTCCTTCCTCTCCTTCTGTAATATCAATTAATGTATGTTAGACCTACTCATTTTATTTGCCATGTCATTCAACTTTCTCCATATTTTTTATCTTTTTAGCTATCTTTTACATGTTGGGTAATTTCTTCTCATACAGCTTATAGACTACTAATACATTCTTTAGCTATCTCTAATCTATTAAACTTGTGTTCTGTTTTTTTCTCCTTTTTTTTTTAACTTAATTTCTAGAAGATATTTTCACAATTCTTTTTCAAGCAGAGATTTACTGAATTACTAAAGTGACACAAATTTCTGCTGCACAACCATGGTACAGTTTTTCAAGGGCAAATCTCATCACCTCCTACAACACTTATCAAGCCAAGAGAACTATCTTTGCAGTATTATAGGCATTTTGGAGAAGGGATACTTCTGATTTATCCTTAAGGTGACTGTCATCTACTGACATAACCACTTTACAAGGGGAATGATTTTCTATTAATGCTTCCCACCTACTTACAGACAATGGCCTTCAACTTCCTTTTCCCACATTCAATAGAGATATCAAAACTGACACAAGCAAATTTCATAATGTCAAAAAGTAAATTGCAGCATTTCAAACTTATTTCCTTGGGTACGTTCTTTCACTTTGATTTAATCTGATTACAGCCCTTACTATCTGAACAACTCTATAATACTTTCAAGAGATCTTAAAATATTTTACATCCAACAGAAACAACACATTTTGGTTGCGTACACTAGAAAATTTTTTTTAGTCTACCATATTTCCTGACACAGTTGAAGGCAAGCTGTTCATAACAATTTTAACTAGAACCTAGCCCTACTTTCTACCCAACTTAGTCAGTCATTTCACGAAGCAACCATTTTCACAACAAATATGCCTAGCCTAAGCTAGTCACATGCAATTTACTAACAAATTTCAGCTATCCATACTCTACTTGTTCCCTGTCTGAGCAGTAATAAATACATCCAATCCTGACGTTAAAAAGTAACTATATTAAGACGTATACTTTTAAAATGTTGAACTTAAGAAATTTTACCATGAAATTTATGGGTGCTGAAACAGAATCTATGATGTAAAAAGACAGGTTTTAGTTTATCTAGTTATGCACAGTAACATAGTATTCCAATGTGTGAATTCATATTAAAGTATATATACTGAAATACAATCATAGTCAAATGACTCTGGGATTTTATTTAGAAAGATTTTATCATCAAATAGTTAAATTCACTTTTAAAAATACTTTTTTAAAAATATATGTTTAAATATATTTTACCCTTTGAATTTAGAGCCTTAGGTCTTAATAAAATTCACTAGAATACTGTAGTTGTCAAATGTCTAACTAGAATGCTCATCTTCCCTTATTTCTAATACAATGTGATTTATAAACATGCTTATTTACTGCATGTTGCATTTAACATTTTTTGTTACCTGATATACACATATCAAGAAAAAAATTACACTGTGCAACAGTAAATACTCCTACTTTAACGGAGTATAATTTTATGTAAAATTTGTCATATAACACTATACCAAGTCTCAATAATGTTATCTACAATAAAAATACTTGCAAAATATTTACTATTTAAGGGTATGCTAAAATTAAAAGATCAAGAATAAGAAAGAACATTATCTTAAAGAGATTTTTTTTTCCATTTAGACAAAAATTAATCTAAAAATATATATAACATAGTGAATGTAATAAAGATTAGGAATAATATAAACTCCTTCACTTTCATTTTTTAAATCTAATTATTATATGCTATTTTAATTACAAAACACAAGACATAAAACTACTGATACTAACTTGGTATATAATCCTCCAGTCATGTTTCTATTTATGCAGTAATGTAAATCAGTATATACAAAATTATACACTTACTTTAAAAAATATTTGTATCACAGTATATGAGCGTGCTAAATCGCTTCAGTGGTTCTGACTACTTGAAACCCCATGGACTGCGGCCTGCCAGGCTCCTCTGTGCATGGGATTCTCCAGGCAACAATACTGGAATGGGTTGCTATGCTCTCAGCTAGGGAATCTTCCCGACCCAGGGATTGAACTCAAGTCTCTTTTGTCTCCTGCACTGGCAGGCAGGCTCTTTACCACTAGTGCCACCTGGGAAGCCATATACTACACATTTAATATCTCTTTTTCACATAATAGATCCTCATTCCCCTTAAATATGAATTTCAACTGATGTATTTCAGGTTTAAAATATCTCTTACAAAGCTTAAGTATTATCAAATTTTATAGTTATTCAAGACAATTATATCAATTCCAATTCATGTTTATAAGACAAAACCTAACTTTATAATTTCTCCAAATCCTTCAAAAAATCAGCCTAAACACAATGACTGAAAATAGATATGCACTTTTGGTATTTAAAATTACTGGCATTAAATGATATTAGCTACAGTTAAAGAAGAATATGAATTTTAATTAATTCTTACCATCTTAATATCTTACAAAGGAGTTTCCAAAGTAACATTTAGAGACATTAAAAGGTATTACTATGAAAAATCACGCGCCTTTGCTAATAAACATAGCATTTTGAGACATCTTCTATCATATAGTAATCTCAGATTACTTAGAAATACACTATTAAATACTGTGTCAAGGGAAATTATGTGAGAAAGCTAATACATTTTGCTACCAAACAACTCTGTTAACAGGGAAAAAACACTGGAGTCATAAGACTCATCCTAGCTGTGTACCTTTAGAAAATCATTTAACCTCTTCAAAGATTAATTTCTTCCACATTAAGATTAAATTGCCCCTGGCTCCAAAGAGTTGTATAGATGATTATAGTCTGTTATAATTTAAAGTTGTTTTTTTTTAATTTGAACAAAACTTATTCAATTCTTTGGTGGATCAAAATGTTTCAAACTAAACAGCTTTGATAATTAAATCTAAAGATGCAATCTTGGAATCCTGCTCATTTCTTAAAAAAAAAAAAAACACCTATGAATATACTATCATGTTAAAGATCAGAAGTAGGCAAAATATGGCTCATGGGCCAAATCCAAATGGCTGTCTATGTTTTTGTAAATCAAGATTTATTGGACCACAACTGTACTCATTAAATTATGTATTATCAGTGGCTGCTTTTACACTATAACGCTAGAGTTGAGTAACTGCAACAGAAACCAGATGGCCGACAAAGCTTAAAATATTTACAACTGCATGTTACAGATAAAGTCAGCTGATCCCTGCTATAAATGACTATAAGTTGAATTGGACAATGGATCCAAAAGAAGTTAGGGAAGAAAAAAAAAAAATCAAAGGAATATTAAAATATATGCTTAAATTTAATGCCTCAAAATGCCACTCCAAAACTAAATCTAAGATTCAAATGCAATGAACATTCTGGTTACATAAAATATAAAAACAATACTGAAGTTTACTAATAGTTTATTTAGGATAATAAAGTATATCTTTGTGCCTCTTCAAGTTAAAGTTAATTATTTCTATTATAAATAGTACTTACATCTATACAAATTGCATTTTTACCTGCTAATGGCTTGCTCCTCATCAGTTATTCCAGTCTCCCTGAATGCCCTGTTTGATTCCGCCAAACTCAAGGCAATTGCTCTCTGAAGATCATCTTTATCATCTCCAGTAAGATCAATCACATCTGAAAAGCAAAACTATGTTTCTCAAAATTAAGTCAAACAAAATGAAATGTAATTCCTAATGGAGATTTTATACCCAATATACCCTTTCAAATCAAACCCAGCACCAACTTAATTCTGTACAGGAACCTCTCCAAAGAGAACGCAAATACATTTTAAATTTGTTATACTTTGCAATTTAGTGTTCTTCCCTATAAAATTAAGAGCATAAATATATTTTATTAGAGACGACTCAATACTATGAAGTCTGTGCTTAAAAGCTAATGAGCAGAAAGACTGCTAAAAACAGGTTATATAATAACAAAAATTGAAAGCAACAATTAAACATTTACATTTACGCTTTCCAAAGTTAACCCACATATATACGTTAGTTAGTCCATATAACCTAGACATTTATCAAAGTATAATAATTAAATGAGCTCTCAAAGTTATGTTCCAGAAACTAACTGACCATGTTGTTGTTTAGTCACTAAGTCACATTCAGTTCTTTTGCAACCATATGGACCATGGCCCACCAGGCTCCACTGTCCCTAGGATTTCAGGTAAAAATACTGGAGTTGGTTGCCATGACCTCCTCCAGGGGATCTTCCTGATGCAAAGATTGAACCCAGGTCTCCTGTATTGCAGGTGGACTCTACTGCTGAGCCACCAGGGAAGCTCAATTGACCATATATACTCATATACACTTTTAAAGTCAGAAAGAATGTATGAAGCTGTTCAGTTCAGTTCAGTTGCTCAGTCGTGTCCGACTCTTTGCGACCCCATGAATCGCACCACGCCAGGCNGGAAAATTAAAAGAGAAATCAATGAGGTGAGAGAACTGAGAGGTAAAGAAGAGTTTTAAGGAGAGACTGGTTACCAGAGTCAATAGAGGATGGATCAATGAAGTTAGAAAGGATGAGACTAAGATAAGGTTATTTGATCTGGTGATTAAGAAGCCAGACCTTTGATCACCTTGAAGAGAGCAATCTCAGTGAAGTAAGGTCTATTTTGACTTGCTCTTATTATTGATACCTATAATGCCTAGTTCAATGCCTGACTCAATACATATTTGTTGAATAACTGAATAAATAAAGTGGTTGGAATAACTATAGTTCCTGCTAAAAACAGGAGGTGATGGGAAAAAGCAAACAAGTCAGCCTTTTTTTTCCTCTGAAGCAAGAGGAGGATATGGGTAATAATATAGTGAAATGTTAAGGTGAAAAAGAAAGAAGTTGATTCTTCCTCCCAAAATATAAAGTAAGCTCTTCCGAGAATCTCCCACAGGTTTGGTGGAATAAGCCCTCAACAACAACTATAACGGAGAAGGTGATGTCACCCCACTCCAGTACTCTTGCCTGGAAAATCCCATGGACGGAGGAGCCTGGAAGGCTGTAGTCCATGGGNAAAGAAAGTATAAGGATCTCTCATTTTCTATTTTCTGTTCTATGCTTTTCATTTAATTATAAAAAATTTTCATTTCACAAAAAGAAAATATACACTACTAAATGAAATGTTTTCTTCAGTGAGAATAAAATAAAATAGTCTTGATGCTGTAAGTATTCTTTCTCAAAAGAATAAAGTCTACAACTACTAACACATTCAGAAAAACTGCTTTGTAATCCAATTTCCCAACACATATTGATCTACTTCCTTAACTCAAAAGAGATCAATTATACCTCTATTATCATTTAAACAGTGGCAAACCTTAACATGTTGCTAAGTAGGGGATTACAAAATAATAGGATGAGAAAGAGAAAGAAGTATAGCTGTTACTACCTTATCTCTGCATCACTGGGATTATACTGGTTAGTATTTTGGACACATTTTATATTCATTTTATTTGTATTTGAGACACGTTAATTTTTTTTTTCCTTTGTAATCCGAGTATTACAAGAGTGAAACAAGAAAAAGGAGTAAGGAGTGGGACATAAGGTGTCTGCATTCTACTATCTGAAAGTAAAGTGAAAGTCCCTCAGTGGTGTCTGACTCTTTGCAACCCTATGGACTATACAGTCCATGGAATTCTCCAGGCCAGACACTGGAGTGGGTAGCCTTTCCCTTCTCCAGGGGATCTTCCCAACCAGAGATCAAACCCAGGTCTCCTGCATTGCAGGCAGATTCTTTACCAGCTGAGCCACAAGGGAAGCCCAAGAGTACTGGACCGGCTAGCCTATCCTGTCTCCAGTGGATCTTCCTGACCCAGGAATCAAACGAGGGTCTCCGGCATTGCAGGCAGATTCTTTACCAACTAAGCTATCAGGANGATCAAACCCAGGTCTCCTGCATTGCAGGCAGATTCTTTACCAGCTGAGCCACAAGGGAAGCCCAAGAGTACTGGACCGGCTAGCCTATCCTGTCTCCAGTGGATCTTCCTGACCCAGGAATCAAACGAGGGTCTCCGGCATTGCAGGCAGATTCTTTACCAACTAAGCTATCAGGAAAGCCCAAAAGTAAAAGTGAAAGTTGCTCAGTCGTGTCTGACTCTTTGCAACCCCATGGACTATACAGTCCACAGAATTCTCTGGGCCAGAATACTGGAGTGGGTAGCCCTTCTCTTCTCCAGGGGATCTTCCCAACCCAGGGATAGAACCCAGGTTTCCTGCATTGCAGGCAGATTCTTTACGAGCTGAGCCACAAGGGAAGCCCATTTAACTAAGGGTTATATGTAACTATTTTAAAAAAATTTTTCACACATAGTAATAAATAAAATACATCAATAGATTCAAAAGTCTACTTCTATTGTTATATACATTTTTTCCTCTAAACAGTAGCTTATAAGAATACTAAAATATTAGAAATAACAGTTGGCCATAGAAGATTTTTTAAAATTCCTTAGACAGTATAATAAAACCTTATAAAAGTGCAATAAAGTGAAAGTCACTCAGTCATGTCCAACTCTTCACAAGCCCAAGAACTATACAGTCCATGGAATTCTCCAGACCACAATACTGGAGTGGGTAGCTGTTCCCTTCTCCAGGGGATCATGCCAACCTAGAAATTGAACCCAGATCTCCAGCATTGCAGGCAGGTCTAAAGAAATTCAATCAAGTAAAACGTGGAAGAGAGTTATAGAACAACTGCAATGATACACCTGTCTGCAGGTCAAAGGTTTCATACATCTGGTTCACATTCCACCAAACCACAGCTGTAGATGACACCAGAGTGTGTCATCATTCAGTCCAGCTGAAATATTGATTAAAGAAGCTAGAACTAGAGAGGCATGAAATGGCCTCATAAAAATGAGATCATGGTCATTAAAAATGATTAAAACTTGGGTGGCTAAAGAGAGAATAATAAAGACAATAACTTGAAAATCACAAAGAAGCAAACAGGCTTGGAGGACTTGATCAATTAGCCCCTCAGACTCCACTGTCTCATCTTCCTAGCATGCTTTCTTCAACGACAGAAGCCGAAGATTAAAACAAACCAATCTATTTTCCTGATTCACTTGTAGTTACGGTTTGGATAAAATTTAGGTTCCACCAATCAGATATACTAGCAGGAGATGTGAAAGGCAGCTGTGAGGAAGAAGGCACTCTCCTGCTGCTTTTGGCTGTTTTTTTTTCCAGCATGACTAAACAGATGTGGGCTGCTCCACAGTGGCAATCCAGTTTCCAGCTTCCAGCTTCAGGATGTCAAGAAAGAGAGTAGAAGTAGTAACCAGACTCTGTGCTCCAGTGTCCAGGCACAGCTTAGTGGCCACTACCTAATCCTGGCTGGCTCTCCCTGGGTAACAGCTATAAAGCTATGTTCTCAACTGTCCCACAGGCAGTCTCCTGATTCACTGTCTCCCTGACTGTGGCAGATGGAGTAGCTTCGCTGGCTGGCCAGTCTTGCAAGAATCTGGGAGTCATTTCAGAAAGCTGAGCTAGAGATCCTTCCTCCAGTGCTCCCACCAATTTTTTTTTAAACAATCTAGTCCCCTGTATTAAATTTCTTCTTTGAAGCTATCTAAAGTGTGTACTGTTTCACAACTGACAAGTAAAGTAAGCTGGCTAGAACAGAAACTCACTTAGAAATAGCAACAAGTTATATTTCGAGCTTTTCGTAATTCAGCAATCGTAACTTGAGAAACACAAAAGCAAAAAGAAAGGCAAGATGCTTTTAACCCTATTTCATAAACAAAATAACTGAAGTTGCAAGAAATGAAATCTAATATTATAAGAATAAAAGAAAGGTAGACAGGCTTCAAATTTAAGTCCTCAAATTATTAAATCCAGTGGTCTCCCCTCCATACTAGCAGTACCCAAGTGTAATCCATGGATTCTTGGGGATCCCCAGTGACTCTGTAAGGGAAGGGGTTCCTTAAGTAAAAAATGCTCTCATAAAAAATGTTATGATGTTATCTGTCTTTCCTACTATGGTCACATTTCCAGTGATCATGCAAAATAACAGTGCATTAAACCACTATGTCTTAGCACAAATCAAGGTAGCAGCATCAAGTTACATAAGCAATTCATTATATTACAACTATACACACTCATAATTTTAAAAAAAAAAGGCAATCTCTCTTAAATCCTTAATAAGAGAAAAGTAATTTTATGAAATCTCAAACATTGTTTTACATGGTTTTTTACTTCTATGTGACAAAACTGAACATATGCATAGTAGTTCTGTTATATATGCAAAGTATGCTGTTGCTAAAGAAAAAAACACTAGTGCATTGCTTGAGCTGCAAGTTGAACTCAATGAATTTTTTTCATGGAGCACTATTTGTACTTGTACTATTACAACTGATAAACTACAAACTATGATTATTCAGACATCAATATTTGACAGACATTTTCTCCAAAAAAGGGGAGCCTGTCACTTGAAAAACAAATGAGATTATTTGCTGCCAATGATAACTATGGAATTTTCAAGAAGTTGCAACTTCAGAAAACTTGTTTCTGTCACTATGAGAGTGGTATCTTCCCAATACTTTAAAGGCCTTTCTGGTAAAATCAAGTGATATTAACAATTTCTATTTGTTTTATAATGTAGATGTTCTTCCAACATTTGGAAGGAAATCTTTTCCAAATTACCAATGCATTGTGTTACTAAATCATGCATGGATTAACAAGTCAATTCAAAGAGCAAGGTAAGATCCTAGGAGCATCTTTTGTTCTAATACTTGGTCTCTGACCCAGTTCCTGACAAAGAGCTCCTATATCACTTGGCATTTCCTAGGTGAGAGGAGCATCTTTTGTTCTGAAGAGTTGACTGTTGGTGGGCTCCAGACTGACTTCAGGATGGGCCAGAAAGACTAAGTCATGATGAGAAGCTTGCAACTTAGAGCTGCATGTCCCATCCTCTAGGGAGATATATATGAGGGACTGGAGATTAAGTTCACAATCAAGCCTACCTGATGAAACTGCCATAAACATTCCCAAAGTGCAAGGTCTAGAGAGCTTCCAGGTTGATGAACATATCCATATGCTGAAAGGGTGGTACATCTCATCTCCACAAGGCAGAAACTTCTGGCTTGGGACTTTTCCAGACTACAGAGGTGTGCTCTATACACCTCTCCATCTGGCTACTCATCTTTTATCATAGCTTTTAATATAATAAACTAATAAAAAGTGTTTCCCTGAGTTGTGAGCCATCATAGCAAATTATCAAACTTGAGGAGGTCATGAGAACTTCCAATTTGAAGTCAAGTTAAACAGAACATAGGTAACCTGGGGACCCATTACTTGTGACTGGTGTCTAAGGTAAGAGATCTGTGGGACTGAGAATTTAGCCTGTGGCAATCTGAGGCTAACTTCAGGTAAATGGTGTCAGAATTGTAGAACACCCAGCTGATGTTATAGAACTGGTTGTATATAGGGGAAAAAAAAAACCTCACATGTCTGGTATCAGAGGAATTAAGTGTGAGCAGAGGAAGAAAAAAGCAATTATAGTCTTCAATGCTAGGAAGACTGACTGACCAGACTATCGGTCCTTAATTGAAATTCTGAGATGTGTCCCTTTAAGCAATGGAGAAAGTTTAGTATAGTTTCATTTCATAATTTTCTCCATGATGTTCATAAAGCTTCTTCTTTCCATAGGTTATTTTAGAACCATACAGCCATACAGCAATAATGAATTATTATAACCTATGTGCATATCAAATACATATGATTTTAAGAACAGATATTAAGAAAGTAAAATGTTATTTTAATAATGATTGATCCTAAATTTAATCTCTTTCTATAGTAGAATGATTTGTGTAAAATATGTAATCAGCTATCAATTTCACAATGAAAAATAATCCTCTATGATTTTCTTACATGCTTATTCAAAAAAGGAACAGAACATGCTTTCATTTCAGTTCAGTCACTCATTGGTGTCCAACTCTTTGCAATCCCAAGGACTGCAGCACTCCAGGCCTCCCTGTCCATCAGCAACTCATGGAGTTTACTCAAACTCACATCCATTGAGTCAGTGATGCCATCCAACCATCCTATCCTCTGTCGTCCCTTCTCCTCCAGCTTTCTATCTTTCCCAGCATCAATGTCTTTTCTAATGAGTCAGTTCTTCGCATCAGGTGGCCAAAGTATTGGAGTTTCAGCTTCAACACCAGTCCCTCCAATGAACACCCAGGACTGATCNGCCTGGAGAATCCCAGGGATGGGGGAGCCTGGCGGGCTGCTGTCTATGGGGTCGCACAGAGTCAGACACGACTGAAGAGACTTAGCAGCAGCAGCAGCAACAACAACTATAAACTCTGGACAAAATACACACACATTCACACACACACTCACACACACACACACTCACACACACACCTGAAAGCTCCAGAGAGAAAACAAAAGTAGGCAGACACTGGACAGAGGTTAGAACTTGGAAGAAAGGGATAGCATGGGCCAAGGTTCCTACTTTTTATGGATTTAACCTGACAGCAGGCTGCAGTCACCAACCACATGGCTAAAAGTACAATAGAAAACCCTCCTATTTCTAACTTGAAGAGCCAGAGGACAGGATCTGGGGAAACCACAGTCTCCAGAGAGTGAGGGAATAGATCAGAAAGAGATCCTGAGAAAAGGAGCCCTAAATTATCTGTATAAATTCCTCTCAAGACTTATCCTAAACCATGTATGCACAGGGCAGACTGAAAGCAACTTTCATCTAAGATAAAAAAATGGAACTGAGATTTGAGCTGCCACCCATCACGGGCAAGGCAGGGTTTTTATTATTAATTTAACCAAGTTAATTGCCTGCTGAAACAAATGCATCCTCACTGTTAAGAGAAATATGACAGTATTCAGAGACTCCACAACATAACATTCACAATGTCTAGGAAACACTCTAAAATCAGTCAATGTATGAAGAATCAAGAAAATGTGACACATTTTCAAGGGGAAAACAATGGATGCCAACCCTGAGATGATGATGCTCAATAAGGAGAGTAAAAATGCACTGGTAATGAATGAAAAGATAGGAAACTTCAGCAGAGAAATAGAAAATATTTTTTAAAAAAGGAAGTAAATGGAGATTCTAAAACTAAAAAACACAATATCTTAAATTTAAAAAATTAACTAGATGCATTTAATAGCAGAAAGAAACAACAGAGGAAAAAGTAAGTGAATTTGATGGTATAGCAATAAAAAAGTATCTGATCTGAAGAAGAAAAGGGTTGAAAAAAATTAACAGAGCCTCACAGCCCTGTGAGAGAACATCAGTGGTCTAAAATATGTGTGATTAGCAACCCAGAAGAAGAGAAAAGAAAGAATAAGGCCAGAAACATTATGGGAAGAGATAATGGTTGAACACTTCCAAATTTGGTGAAGGACATACATTTACAGATTCAAGCTCGGCAAAGCCCACGTGGGATAATTATGGAGAAAACTGCACTTATGTGTATCATAGTCAAACTGCTAAGAACCAAAGATCAAGAGAAAATCTGGAAAGCAGCCAGAAAAAAATAGTACATGACATGTAATGATTCAAAAACAATTGACTTCTCAGAAACTATGGATGCTAGAAGACAGTAGAAAAACATCTTTAAATTACTGGGGGAAATAATCACTTTTGGCCCAGAATTCTATTAATATGTTCAGCAAAAAATGTTATTTAATAATGATGGCAAAACAAAGACCACTTCAGAGGAAGAGAGTCTCTGTCATGCTTGTAAGCCTTTATCCTTGCTGTTCCCTCTGTCTGGAACAGTCCCCTTCCTATCTTTAGCCTACTGACTCCTACTCATCTCTCACAACTAAGCTTAGATACCACTTCTTCCAGGAAGCCTTCCTGACCCACAAGTTCAAGTTAGGTGTCCCTCACTAATACATCAATAGCCCCCCATATTTTTCCCATCTTAGTATTTATCATGCTGTATGTAATTAACTATGTTGATTGTTGTCTGTGACGTCCACTAGACTAAATGTTCCATTAGGGCAAGCACTATGTTTTCCTTATTGGTGTATCTACAGTGCATGTAATAGGCACTCGATTAATATTTATTGAATAAAGAAAAGAATATCTGATTCCAAAGTAATTTTTCTTTCTCCTATGCCAGGCTGTCATCTTGGAAAGGGAGGTTCTACCACAACTATAAGATTGAAAACAATTACATTCTCTTAAACTTTATGGAGAAATCTACTGTGCTTTGAAAAACTGAATCTTTTATTGAACTATCATTTTCCTGTGATTTAATGGGCAATTACTGTTTGGAGACTATCATATGTGCTTAACATAGATCCTTGGTAATCAATGCTTGTGAAAATCCTCATTCAATACCACATCAAGATAAATGTCTAGTAATAAAGAAATCATTAAACTATGATACATCCAACTGAGAATATTATGTAGGCACTAAAATTATGTTTATAAATCTGTGTAATCATTTTAAAACATACTTATATGTTGAGTGAAAGACAAAACCAAAAATACAAAATTGTATGTATAGTGTGAATACAACATTGTTTAAAAATCTATGTGGAAGGGAAAAATAATGCTGGAAAGAAATATAGCCAAATTCTTAACTGTGTTTTTCGTTGGGTGATGGAACCACAGTTACTTTAAGCAATTCTTTTCTGTATTTCACGATTTTTCTTTCATGAACAAATTATTTAAGCAGCATTATTTCTATTCCGACTGTAGGGGGACTTTCTTATTTAAAAAGCTTGAAATAGAAAGTCTAAAGGTAGGTAGAAGTCCTCTGATATTCCCGACTAAAGCATGAGTAAAACAGGACTGTGTTAAACCTCCTTTTTCTTTAACCTGTACCTTAATGGCCTGATACCAATCACAGAATAACCGAGTGCATGACCTTGTTGAAGGATGCTATAAGACCGGTCACAGGAAAAGAAGAAAGTGAATCCGCAGTGGAAACTGCCAGAGGCAGAAGGAGAAAGAGATCAGAGAAAGTAAACATAAAAGAACAGGAAAGGGGAGTGGGGAAAGAAAGACAAGGGGATAGGTATATGTATATACATTGATACATCAGCACCCACGTGAAAAAGAGGAGCTGGTCATGGATTTTTATTACAGGCATAGCTAGCATATTTTTTGTGTTATTTTATTATTATCTGTATTAAGAGTAAGTGTGTTTGTGCCTCGTGCTTCACTATTCCCCAGGGGCAGACTGTGTATTTCTTCAGCCCACATGTGCTGTTATATCTGCCTGATGTTGCCAGGGAAGATCAACTGGACACGAGGTCTGGACATTCTGGAGCCTACTCTGAAAGCAAATTGCATAACCACGTGCTTAACTATGTGAGCTATAGATTTAGCAGACTATGTGGGATGGTTGGGAGCATTCTGGGTGATAAAAGAGATCTGGATAAGGATTTGGGAAGTCCCAGAGGCATTTATAGAAAACAAGTAGATTAGTTCTCGCTGGATCTAAACCCATTTATGACAAACAACTCGACTTTACAACACTTGCTCATAGCCAAGACTGTTTTTGTAAGATGTTCATATTATTCTGTTGACTTTGCATACTGCTCTGTTATCACTGAAGCTTTCACTGGGCTAGTGGGATGGTTGGTGGGGGGATTCAATTATCAAATGTCAAGTGAGAGTGCTGGAATTAGAAATTAATTTCTATATGGTTTGATTTGAGTACAGTCATTTCCCAGAAAACTTTTCTAGCAATCCTGTCTTTTCCATATGATAATCCATCTTTTAACACATTTGGAAATCAGAACAAGGAGACCGAACCTTAAAGGTAGGATATGTAAAGGGACCAACACAAGATAGTAGCATCATTCATTGACCTTTAGAGAGTGGGACACAATTGTCATAGAACTCCTGATGATATAATTTGTAGTATAGAAAATTGTGGCTTCCATTACTGTATGCTAGATAGAGTCTTCCACCATCCAACACAGTAGCCACTAGCCATTTGACCAAATTTAAATTAAATTAAAACCAACTCCTCAATAACCTGGCCACATTTCAAGTGCTCAATAGGCATATGTGGCTAATGGTTACTGTATCAAACAGAACAGATATAGAACATTTCCATCAACACAGAAGTTTCTACTGGATAGCACTGTTAATCTAGACTCACAGGATGGTGATCTGAGGACCAAGCATCTCTGTATCTGCATATAAAGTGACTTTAAAAATTTCTTTTATGAAAGTATAGTTGATTTACAATGTTGTGTTAGTTTCAGGTGTATAGCAAAGTGAATCGGTTATACATATACATATATCCACTCGTTTTAGATTCTTTTCCCATATAGTCCATTACAGAGTATTGAATAGAGTTCCGTGTGCTATACAGTTAAGTCCTTACTAGTTAACTATTCTATATAGGCTTCCCTCATAGCTCAGTTGGTAAAGAATCTGCCTGTAATGCAGGAGACCCCAGTTCAGTTCCTGGGTCAGGAAGAGTCCATGGAGAAGAAATAGGCTATTGTATATAGAGTGATGTGTATGTGTAATTTCAATCTTCCAATTTATCCCTCTCCTCCCTAATCCCCTGGTAACCATAAATTTGTTTTCTACATCTGTAACTTTATTTTGTTTTGTAGATAAGTTCATTTGTAGGCTTTTTTTAGAATCCACAAACAAGCGATTAGTTCAGTTCAGTTCAGTCGCTCAGTCGTGTCCGACTCTTTGCAACCCCATGAACAGCAGCAGGCCAGGCCTCCCTGTCCATCACCAACTCCCAAAGTTCACTCAAACTCACGTCCATCGAGTCGTTGATGCCATCCAGCCATCTCATCCTCTGTCGTCCCCTTCTCCTTCCCCCAATCCCTCCCAGCATCAGTCTTTTCCAATGAGCGATATCATATGATATTTGCCCTTCTCTGCCTGACTTACTTTACTCAGTATGACAGTCTCTAGGTCCATCCATTTTGCTGAAAATGGCATTGTTTCATTCTTTTTTATGGCAGAGTAAGCTGCGCGACTAAGCAAAGCACAACACAACATTCTATTATTTGCCACGTCTTCTTTATCCATTCTTCTATTGATGAACATTTAGGTTACTTCAATGTCCTGGCTACTGTAAATAATGCTGCAGTAAACACTGGGGAGAATGCATTTTTTTTCAAATTATGGTTTTCTCCAGATATATGCCCAGGAGTGGGATTGCTGAATCATCTGGTAGTTCTATTTTCATTTTTTAAAGAAATCTCCATATTGTTCTCCATAGTGACCGTATCAGTTTACATTCCCACCAACAATGTAGTAGTGTTCCTACAGTGACTTATATATATATATTTTTTTTTTTTAATTTAAGGTTGTCTCTTTGCATTAATATGCTCAGCTCAGAGTGACATTGGGGAAACTGAGGCAGTTTAGCAAAATTATTAACCCTCTTACCACACACACACACAAAGATAAGAATTCTCCCTTATGGAATGGTTAAATGAAATGTGACATATTCATTAAATGGAATACAATACAGCAGTTAAAGGGAATGAACTAGAGATATCAATAAAGATAGATCTCAAAATTGCTGAATGTAATCATTTATTGCACACAAAACAATATTACATTCTTCCTATGTAAGAGCATTTTTTAAAAGGTCTGGAAGAGTACATATCAAACCCATGACAGTGTTAACTTCAAGGAGGGAGGAAAGGTGAGTGAGATAAGAGACCAAAGGAATTTTTAGATTTTTCTGTAATGTTCTAAATTTTTAAAGAAAAAGGTACTCATGTATTACTTGTGCAACTTCAAATATTAAAACAGGACACAGGGACTTCCCTGGTGGCCAGTGGTTAAGAATATGTCTTGCAGTGCAGGGGACGTGGGTTCAATCCCTGGTCAAGGAAACTAAGGTCCCACATTGCTATGGGGGACCTAAGATTTCACATACCTCAGGGCAATTAGGCCAGTACACCGCAACTAAGACTCAGACCCAATTGAGCCAAATAAATAAATATATTTTTAAAGGGCACAAATTTATATATATAACATGAATATAAATATGTAAAAATATGATGTTGAAAAAATAAGAGAAGTACACAAAATTTTAATGATAGTTGTGTTAAGATGGTGAGTGTGTGGGAAATTATTTTCTTCTATTTCTCTATTAAAAAATTTTTTTTCTTCCAATTCTGGTTTCCTCTCGTGTACACCTGTGGGGGATTCATGTCGATGTATGGCAAAGCCAATAGAGTGCTGTAAAGTAAAATAAAGTAAAAAAATAAAATTTAATTAAAAAATTTTTTTTTCTTGTGGCTGTAATGTTAATACAATAAAAAATTTAAATAAAAGAAGAATCCACCTTTATGCTGCTGACATAGTATTACTACAGATCAGATGTAGTTCTTAAGAGGCAATGGGCTCTGGTACACAATTAGTTCCAGAAATAACAGCTCAACATGATTTATGTAAAACATTTCAGTTGTCCTTGGTGACAGTCTCCAAGACTTAATTGGTCAATATAAAACCCCATTCTACAGCTAATTCATACTGGCAGACACATGGGATCCCATGGTTCCTAAAAGCAGAGGGTCCATTGGAATATCTACAAGACTTTCCTTCTTACGCTCAGGCCACCTGACTGGTTATGGGTTTTGAAAATTGTTCAGATCAAAAATACCTCCTCTGTGGTGTGGAACTCAGTTCCAAAAGCTGTCTCCTGAGAAAAATCTGACTTCACCTGCACCCTACCTTCATGGTGATATGAGGTAAACTTCCATGCAGGCAACAAAGTTGGTCAAACTTCCCAACTTTCAAGCCAGAACATTAATGTGTCACCCAACCACTTGTTCATTTGACTTCCAAAACATATGGATCCTGTCTCAGTCAACAACAGAGCATACCAACATTTCTAGCCTTCATCAGAGAATAAGTATAGTCAGCTTATGAGGTCCTGTCAAAAGCCTGATTGTGAGAAGAGATATTTATGGAATATATTGTAAAGGACATTCTATCCATCCACTCCTTTAGGTGGCATTTTAAGTTGTGTCCTCAGATCAAGTTAGAGCACCAGAAGGTTACGTGCCTGAACCATATTAGCTCGGCCCCTGCAGAAATGCTTTAATGTTATACCCTTGGCTTTTAGCCAGGACAGTTACAAGAAAGTAATATGAAAATCTCTTCTGTGTACATTACAAAACTGTTACTGAGGACATTATCCCTTATGGTAAATCCCATATGAGAAATTTCTTATGCAATTTAGTGCCAGCGATGAACCATTATGTAGCTGTTAAAAATTGTAGTTCTGGAAGACTAAATATGAAAACGTGTTTAAGATATGTTCATTGAAAAAAAAGCAACAACACAAAATGGTACATAGAATCTAATTGCAGCCATGTAAAATTATTTGTGTCTGTGGACAAGGATGGGAAACTTGAAAAAAGTTTTCATAAAATTTTAAAAGGCAAAGCTGAAAATTATATGAGGGCAATAGGATTACAAATTTTTTATTTTTTTCAAAAAATTCTGTTTGCTAAAGCGCTGTCTTTTCAAGTGAAGGAAAAAAAGAATTTAGTGACGAAAGTCTCTATCTCTCTTGAAGAATGGCCACGTGTCTTTCATTCTGATAACAAGAATTGTGTAATTTACTGTGCTTTCCCTGTTCCCCTAGGCAGCTCAGGAGATTAATTTAATGTTCAGTCATCGCACACTAGCTGCTTCATCCTCTACATGCCTCTGATGATCTAGTTCTATAATCTGATGACATTTGTACTGTTTTTTTTCTGGTAAAGTGCCTCAAATTCCTTATAGAAAGAGCAAAACATGAAGCAGTTCCTTTAGTCTAAGAGTTATACACAAAGAAAACTGGAAAAATATAAGGAAGCAAAAAGAAAAAAAAACACTGTTAACGCGTTTAAACATTCCTTCCTATTTTTTCTCAACATATTTTAAACAAAATTATGAGCATATAGCATATAAAGTATCANTCCTTTAGTCTAAGAGTTATACACAAAGAAAACTGGAAAAATATAAGGAAGCAAAAAGAAAAAAAAACACTGTTAACGCGTTTAAACATTCCTTCCTATTTTTTCTCAACATATTTTAAACAAAATTATGAGCATATAGCATATAAAGTATCACATCTAGCTCTTTTCATAAAATTTTAAAATGCAAGCATCTTGGGGTTTCCCTGGCTGTCCAGTGGTTAAGACTCTACACTTCCACTGCAGAGGGCTCGGGTTCGATCCCTGGTTGGGGAAGTTCCACATGCTGTGAGGTGTAGCCAAAGGGAAAAAAAAAGTTAAAATTTAAAAAAATAAAACACAAGCATCTTTTTGTGTTTTGGACACTCTTCTGATAATAAGCCTCGTAAATATCATGTCATTTGAAGGTTGGAACCATAGAGGCCTACAGGACTGGTTAATGAGAAAGCTCAAAGATCAGTTCAAAGAGCCAGAATACTGGTGCCAGGTGTCATGGCGGCCTGCAGGCATTGCTGCTCGTGCCTCCGGCTGCGGCCTCTGGGCGATGGTCCCCTCCGTCTGCCAGGGCGGGATAGGACACTCACCCAGTTACAGGTGCGAGCACTATGGGGTGGCATCGGGCCGCGATCCGTGGCCGTGGATTTAGGCANAAAAAAAAAAAGCTGATTCTTCACTGTCTGATGTATGCTGTCTAATAAGAGAAGGAGTGATCTCTGTGACAGCTAAACCTAAGAACTAAGGGAAACAGGTATCCACTGGTGTACTTTAACTAGGGGATGAAACCCCAGAATGAAACTGAGGCAGCCCTATGAATCTCTCCCTGCCCCTCAAGTCAGCCAGCATCTAGGCATTTAGGATGTACGGAAAAAATATGCCTTTGGCAAACAAGCAGTAGGTGGATATATTACATTGAGGGATGACTAAACCACCACACCCTATTCAAGGGAGGAAAAAAAACACCTCATTCTCCAATCTGTCATAAAAGATCCAAAATAAAACTGATTGATTACTTGCCCCCATTTGCTTTGTGTGTGTGTTAGTTCCTTAGTCGTGTTCGACTCTTTGCAATCCCATGAACTATAGCCTGCCAGGCTCCTCTGTCCATGGAATTCTCCAGGCAAGAATACTGGAGTGGGTTGTCATTCCCTTTTCCAGGGGAATTTACCAACCCAGGTATCAAACCTGCATCTCCCAGATTTTTTTGCAGGCAGATTCTTTATTGCCTGAGTCACTTGGGCTCATTACTTTAGATGTGTTTATGCTCTATTGATCCACCATACTCTACTAAAGAGAAAAACAGGTAGGATAGGATTCTACTACCAAAACCCTTCCCTAAACTTCCCTAATTAAGAATATGGTCCTCCTTCCATCTCTACATTTCTTAATACAAGTTCCCCAAAACTGANCTTTAGATGTGTTTATGCTCTATTGATCCACCATACTCTACTAAAGAGAAAAACAGGTAGGATAGGATTCTACTACCAAAACCCTTCCCTAAACTTCCCTAATTAAGAATATGGTCCTCCTTCCATCTCTACATTTCTTAATACAAGTTCCCCAAAACTGAAGACAGAACCATGAAATAGAGAAAGCTCAATGGGTGATACGACATGGAAAGCAAGTCCCCACTAGAATAAAAGGATCTGTTGAAATCTTGTCTTCCCAATTAAATATTCTTACATGGCATTTATTAACTGTCAGTCTATACTTCCTCCTCTAGCATCCAGTCCAGGTGCTAGATAAGATACAGGGGAAAGGACAGAGTGTCTGCTAAATGATTCCACCTTCTCTACCAAGCCCCATGTGCCTCATTCACTGAGCAGAACAAAGTCATGTCATGTGGCCCTTCGTGTCTGCAAAGAAGGTTGAGCAATGTATTTTCAGTTAGACAAAAAGCTTCACTTCAAATTTGTTGCTAAGGAAAAAGAAAAGAACGAAAAATGTACACTAAACAGCCACTGGCAGTATCTTCTATGACATCAACAAATTTTAATTTCCATAAAAATCTTACTAAAAGCTGAGATAACTGAGACTAAAAATAAAATATATAGTAAGGTATATGAACAAAGGTCATATAAACAAAATAGCTGAAAAAAAGAACTGAACTGCCTAATTTAGAGTGCTGAAATACGAGAAGAGTAAAATTCTCTTTAGACATGTCAGCTTTTCTACTTTCATTTTAAAAATTACCAATAGCAAGCAATGGAACCACAACTAACTTACACAATACCCAACATTACAAATTAAAGATGTATACAAATTATACAGAAATTCTCTTTATCTAATTCTACACTTTATTTTAGTGAACATAAAATACTTGAAAGATCTTACAAGCTTGTTTGTAACCACCCACACCAGCACTCCAAACTCTATTCTTTACACAGAATATAATTTTCCTCAACTGCAAATTATTCAATTGTGTATCAGGGAAAGATTTCTGAATAACCCAAATAAATTAATCATTTGTACAAATGATGCTGGCTATTATTTATAATGCAATTCGAATGGAAACAATGCAAATATCCTTCCACTAATGAAGAAGTTCTAAGTTGGAATGTGCAAGACAATGCCCTGATAAATTTATCAATAAAGAAGATTCCCAGGCCCCACACCCAGAGATAGTGATTCCAGAAGCATCTGGATCTGCTAAGGGATCCTCATTTTTAGTAATGAGTTTGATACAGATGAGCCTAGAAGCACCGTTTAATTTAAACAAACAACTGTGTATTTTTAAACAAAGCAAATATATAATCTATACAGAATCTATACAGAAGTTAATCTTTACAAATTATATTAAGCTAAGCTTAAATCATATTAAGCTAAGATTACAAAAATAGTGTGTCTATGTTAACGAGTACAAGGTAAGATGTAAAAAGAATGTAAAACCCAGAAAAGCTTACAAAGTCTGCATTAGACTCCCAATTCTTCTCCCATCTGTGTATCCACACACTTTGCCACTTCTCACTTCCTCCCACTAGTTGTTGCTGTTCAGTCACTAAGTCATGTCCAACTCTTTGTGACCCCATGGACTGCAGCACACCAGGCTCCTCTGTCCTCCACTATCTTCTGGAGTTTGCTGAAATTCATGTCCATTGAGTCGGTAATGATACCTAACATTGTCATCCTCTCCCACTCCCTTCTCCTTTTGCTTTCAATCTTTCCCAGCATCAGGATCTTTTCCAATGAGTTGCTCTTTGTATNTCTGGAGTTTGCTGAAATTCATGTCCATTGAGTCGGTAATGATACCTAACATTGTCATCCTCTCCCACTCCCTTCTCCTTTTGCTTTCAATCTTTCCCAGCATCAGGATCTTTTCCAATGAGTTGCTCTTTGTATCAGATGGCCAAAATACTGAAGCTTCAGAAATGTATTTCCTTGCTGCAATGATGACTGGCTTGGCCATGAGACAAGCTTTCATCAGTGGCAGATTAGGACACAAGCAATGTGCTTGAATGGTTGGGCTTGCCCTCTTGAACTTGTGCAATTCATTAAGAACATAACCTGGGTAGCCCACTTGCCCCAGAAGAATGAGCCACATGAGAATAGCCACCCCAACCAACCAATCTGAACATGATAATATTTGGGATGTCACTAACTTTTGGTGTGGTCTGTTACACTGATAGGTGACTACAAGTGAGTACAATAAGAATACCGAGTATTTTACATAGAAAAGTAACATCTAAAACTTCGTTTTCATTTGGTGTGTTTTTTTCATTTTTCACAGTAACGTCAGCTAACAATCCTAACAAAATTATTCAGGTGCATGTCTAGCGTGGTTCTCGGTCTCATGAATTTTGACTGAAAGTGAAACAACGAAAAGAATTAGGTTGGGAAGGAAGGATGAGTGGGAAAAAGAAAAGGTAAATGAATTTTCTTAACTAAGCAAGAAATGGGAACATGATCATTAGAGGTAAGCAATGAGAAAATTCTAAGTTTATGGAAGAGAAAACAGCTCATCTGTCAAGTTTTCCTATTTGCTACTGGCATCTTCCAGCTGTGCTTTTTTCTATCTTTGAAAAATTGCACTTTCATTTCCTACAATCTTATGATTTTGCTGCTTTTATTTCTGTTGTGATTAAGACTCTGGTCTTCTTTCAAGGTTTGCACCTTCTTATTTACCAAACTTCTGATCCTTGAAACACCCTGATCCTTAACTAAAAATGTCCTGCCATGTGGTTCTCTCTTCTTTGACTAATGATTTTGTATCCAAAGTGGACCTGACAAACTATCATCTCCAAAATTCCTTTTCTGAGCTGAGGTCTTCCTTGTATAAATTTCTTATCTACTATAGTATAATTGCACTCATCTCACACACTAATAAAAGTAATGCTCAAAATTCTCCAACCCAGGCTTCAGCAATACGTGAACCATGAACTTCCAGATGTTCAAGCTGGTTTTAGAAAAGGCAGAGGAACCAGAGATCAAATTGCCAACATCCACTGGATCATGGAAAAAGCAAGAGAGTTCCAGAAAAACATCTATTGCTGCTTTATTGACTATGCCAAAGCCTTTGACTGTGTGGATCACAATAAACTCTGAAAAATTCTGACCAGACCAACTGACCTGCCCCTTGAGAAACCTGTATGCAGGTCAGGAAGCAACAGTTAGAACTGGACATGGAATAACAGACTGGTCCCAAATAGGAAAAGGAGTACGTCAGGGCTGTATATTGTCACCCTGCTTATTTAACTTCTATGAAGAGTACATCATGAGAAATGCTGGGCTGGAAGAAGCACAAGCTAGAATCAAGATTGCCGGGAGAAATATCAATAGCCTCAGATATGCAGATGACACCACCCTTATGGCAATAAGGATCAATGAACAAAAGAGCCTCTTGATGAAAGTGAAAGAGGAGAGTGAAAAAGTTGGCTTAAAGCTCAAAACTCAGAAAATTAAGATCATGGCATCTGGTCCCATCACTTCATAGGAAATAGATGAGGAAACAGGGGAAACAGTGTTAGACTTTATTTTTCTGGACTCTAAAATCACTGCAGATGGTGATTGTAGCCATGAAATTAAAAGACACTTACTCCTTGGAAGGAAAGTTATGACCAATCTAGATAGCATATTCAAAAGCAGAGACATTACTTTGCCAACAAAGGTCCATCTAGTCAAGGCTATGGTTTTCCCAGTGGTCATGTATGAATGTGAGAGTTGGACTGCAGAGAAAGCTGATCCCCGAAGAATTAATGTTTTTGAACTATGGTGTTAGAGAAGACTCTTGAGAGTCCCTTGGACTGCAAGGAGATCCAACCAGTCCATCCTAAAGGAAATCAGTCCTGGATGTTCATTGGAAGGACTGATGTTGAAGCTGAAACACCAATGCTTTGGCCACTTCATGTGCAGAGCTCACTCATTTGAAAGCACCCTGATGCTGGGAAAGATTGAGGGCAGAAGGAGAAGGGGACGACAGAGGATAAGACGGTTAGATGGTATCCCCAACTCAATGGACATGAGTTTGGGTAAACTCTGGGAGTTGGTGATGGAAAGGGAGGCCTGGCGTGCTGTGGTTCATGGGGTCGCAAAGAGTCGGACGCGACTGGGAAACTGAACTGAACTGAACAGCAGAAGGAGGTGGCTGTAACCTGCTGACACTGCTGAATCAAGAAGGGCAAGACACAGTGTTCAACGAGATTCAGTGGTTTGCAAACACCACAAAAATCAGTAAGCGAACAAGCCCAGACTCTCTACAGGCCTTCAGATTTCTTCACTGATGTTATTTTTACTGAGTGACGACATCCTTAAGTACCTGCTGCTGCTGCTGCTGCTAAGTCGCTTCAGTCATGTCCAACTCTGTGCGACCCCACAGACGGCAGCCCACCAGGCTTCCCCGTCCCTGGGATTCTCCAGGCAAGAACACTGGAGTGGGTTGCCATTTCCTTCTCCAATGCATGAAAGTGAAAAGTGAAAGTGAAATCGCTCAGTCGTGTCCGACTTCGAGACCCCATGGACTGCAGTCTACCAGGCTCCTCCATCCATGGGATTTTCCAGGCAAGAGCCCTGGAGTGGGTTGCCATTGCCTTAAGTACCTACTACGTGTAAAATCAAATACTGTGCACTTCAAGAAGAAGGTACCAGTAACTTTAATATAAAGTATGGATCAGAGTTTCAGAGAATTCTTTCCTTCCCCTGTTGATCCTATATAATTCTGGGTCTGTTTTAAATCTATTTAAGTAAGACTATAGCAATGGCACCCCACTCCAGTACTCTTGCCTGGAAAATTCCATGGACGGAGGAACCTGGTAGGCTGCAGTGGGTCGCGAAGAGTCGGACATGACTGACCGACTTCACTTTCATTTTTCACTTTCATGCATTGGAGAAGGAAATGGCAACCCACTCCAGTGTTCTTGCCTGGAGAATCCCAGGGACTGGGGAGCCTGGTGGGCTGCCGTCTCTGGGGTCGCACAGAGTTGGACACGACTGAAGCAACTCAGCAGCAGCGGCAGCAACAGCAACGGCATATTTACATTGGTATAATTTCTTGAAAATGCAAAAAAGGATCACTGACTTAAGGCAAAAAAAGAATACAAGTATTTATTATGCTCTTACTGCATGCCAGACTGTTAAGTGCTTCTGGTATATAATCTCAAATAATATATGTGCATATGCA
Source organism: Neotragus pygmaeus (assembly GCA_006410875.1). Lineage (NCBI taxonomy): Eukaryota > Metazoa > Chordata > Mammalia > Artiodactyla > Bovidae > Neotragus > Neotragus pygmaeus. The sequence goes on from SJYV01056332.1 coordinate 935,459, forward strand.
CACACACAAATCCTCTGGAAAATCACTCTCATTTTATAAAGAATAACATTTTTAAGAGACTAAGAAGTACAAATGCAGAAATGATTGTCTAATTTTTCAAATTCCATTGTCCATGTGTCTCCCACATTTTGGAGATTACAGATGTAGTAAAAAAATAAATACTCAGCCCCCAAATCCATTACTATGTTGACACTGAACACTTTGATAGAAGAAAGTGGTACAAAAGAGCTGGAGCACTGATGACCGCAAGGCAGGAAAGCTCTCTGTGTTAAGAGGTGAGTGACTCATAAGTTAGTCTTCGGCTCCTTTGACTGAATTTCTAAATATAAATAAAACAGTTTATGCAAAAGCAAGAAGAGAAAGGTTTCCATCTTCAGGGGAAAAAATGGTAACTCTCATAAGAACCTCTAAAAAAAACTTTAAACATTTCTAAGGGGAAAAAAAAAAACCAATCTGATAGGAAATTCCAAAGCATTCATCAACTTCAAAATCACATGACTTAAATTTCAGAATTAGCATTGCTAGGAACCAAATGGAAAACATTTCAAAGTTCACTGACAGACAATTTCAAGTACATAATATATCCTTCATGTAGCTCACTGTAAGACCCAAACCTGCCTCTAACCAGATATATAAGAGAAAAAAAAAACTTCATAATCTTGTATTTTTTTATCCATAATTTTAAGGAGAATAACATGACAACCTTTCATTTCTCTTCATCTATAACCTCAAACAACATATGTGCACCTTCATATGACCTCTCTGAAGTGTGATCCTTCTCACAGCGTAAAGGGCCCTTTGCATGCCCCAGCTATTTCTAGCTTGACCTTACACTGCTTTCCCCTCTTGCGCTTCCTCTTCCAGTCAGGGTGTACACAATACTATTCTGCTTCCTAATTCAAAGGTCTGAGGACATTCAATTGCTTTTGCTAAGGTCAGAGGTTTCTCTGACACCACAGACTGTAATAATATATAACGATTAATCATCAGACTCTATACCGAATAGCGCACAGGGTGTCTACTTCCCTCATCACTGTGTTCCTGGTAACTAAGTAGTACAGTGTCGGGCATGTGGCAGAAGTACAATAAACACTGACCACATAAATGAAAACAACAGTTTGCACAGGTGAACTGGAGTAAGTCAGCTCACAGGGCTTGAACTCATCCACAGGAAAGAGGTACAAATTAAATTGGAGAAGGGAACAAGAAGCATGCATAAATCACGCCCAATTGCTTAGCAACCTTTCTACACTTTCCTACATTGCACTGAGAAGTTCACAGAAGGCCTTATTGCCTAGTCCTGGTAATGTCCATCCTGCCTGAAGGGGAGTGTAGAGTACAGTATTGTTGAAATTTCCAAATTCAAATAATCTACATAGCAATCCCAAGAATAGTTGTGCTATCTTTTATTTTCTACTGCCATAGAGTTAAGGTTCATCTCAATCTTTTTGGGTTAACAGCACTTCAGTATTAAAATAATCACATACTTTTATGGATGTATAAATCTAAAAGTATACTTTTTGTATTCACTTATTTACATTTAGCCTTAGAAATTCCAGAAATTCTGAACTTAAAGTCTTTCCCCACGTTTTTATAGAATCCAGATCTATAACCTTAAGCATTATGTAATCTAAAAAACAAAACAAAAAAGAATAAGATGAAGAAATAAGACACTTTGCTCATCCTCAATAAATGTTTCCATCATTCCTCCCTTCAGAGTTCATATCCCTATTGCAGCCCTTTAACCAGTCTAACATCTGCATGATGTCCATGCCCTGAAGAGAACCCTCTATCCCTATTAACTGGCAGACAAAAGATATGCAACAGAATTAGAAACTCAACAGTTTCCCCCAAAATATACTGTTTGGTGTGTGTGTGTGTTTAGTCACTAAGTCATGTCCAACTCTTTGTGACCCCATGAACTGTAGCCCACCAGGCCCCTCTGTCCATGGGATTCTCCAGAGGAGAATCCTGAAGTGGATACCATTTCCTACTCCAGGGGATCTTCCTGACCCAGAGTGATAAGCTAAGTTCACACAGAGTTAAATACATTTCTAGGCCAAACAAAAATCTAATACCATGAAATGGTTTCTATGGGAACATGCATTTAGAGTTACAAAAACCCAACTTGGAAAACCTTTTGGAACAGTATGTTTTTAAATCAGAATGCTTATATTCTGAAAAATGTGGGTAAACAAAACTGTCATGAATCAACTCATATCTGTGAACTGCGATCTCTACAGTTTAAATCAAGTGTATCTTTAATTTGGTTTTGATGCTAATGATTTAGTTGATTCCTGATATACTTCTCCCTTGTCCAATTAAATCTTTGTGTGTCTATTGGTTTCTGTACTTAAATTTTTATTAATTTCCAGTACAAAAATAAAATCCCTTAAACTAATAGAGCAAAATTAGCATGCTCTAAGTAGAACTTTCAAACTAGAATACCACATAACTCCTAGCAGCTCTATATGTCACAAACAATTCCTTAAAACAAATACAGTATTTGGTCATCCTAATTACAAATACAGTACATCCTATTGACTGAGCTTCCCTGGTAGCTCACATGGTAAAGAATCTGCCTGCAATGCAGGAAATCAGAGTTTGATCCCTGGGTGGGGAAGATCCCCTGGAGAAGGGAATGGCAACCCACTCCAGTGTTCTTGACTGCAGAATACCGTGGGCAGACCATGGGGTCACAAAGAGCAGGACACGAATGAGCCATTAATACTTTCACTATTGACTATTAGAAACTGCATTATTCTAGATATACGGCTAGGTTTAATAAAGCACGTGCTCTATACCACTTTCTTTCCCAGACCGATAAAAGGGTCATTTACATAAGTGTCCAGGCTCCAGCAACTCAGCACACATGTCCTCCATCCAGTGGGCTTCAATCATAACTTCTTCAATAAGAAGTGAATCTCAGTCTCAGGGCTTGGTGAGACCTCTCCCAAACATATTTCTTCCTCTATTCTTTAGAGTTCTTTAAATGATAATTCAAATGATAACACTTTATCATTTGTTATTAGTCAATATTTCTTTATATTAAACTTTCCCTGTTCATATTACTGTATAGTTTCTATGTCCTAACTGGACTCTTACTTATACAATCAACTTCCATAAAAGCATTTTTTGTATCCTAATAATATATTAATGATACAATTCTGTATTTTTAAGCGAGAAGTCTTAAAAAGAATCAGGAAGGGGAAAATTAACCACATACGATTGGTTTTTTTTAGAACCACCACTTACTGAGCACTTACTAAAGTGTACAAGGCACTAGAGACTTCATTATGTAGGCACGATGCATTACATTGTTGGCTACTGGTGACTGGACTCAATCTCTAGTCCCTCTTTCCTCCTTGGACAGGGGAGTAGGCTCTAATCATAGTGGCTGTTTTTTCTGAGGCAAAGCTCCCATCCTGAAGCAATCTAGTCCCCCCAACCAGGAGTTATCTCATTAACATAAAAAGGTAGCAAATTTCTGTGGCAGAAACCAAAGGAAAAGACTAAATATTTAATCTTTCACTGTTTCATTTAGATTAAAAAAAAAACCTAAAAATATACAGCAGACATTGCATTTAACTTATTCACAAAACAAAAACAGACTCACAGACTTAAAGAATGAACCTTAGGTTGCCAGGGGATAAGGCTGAGAGGAAGGAGCAGCCAGAGTATTATATGTTATACCACAGCCAGGCACATACAGCTGCTTATAGATACACCAAGGCACCAAATTGTTTTGTTTGTTCTGCTCATGGACTTCTCTTTGCTTCAAATGATACCAACCATTCCCCCTTATACATCTTCAACATCACCTCCTCTGTGAGGTCTTTCCTGTTCTTAGATCCTCTCCTTGATTTTAGCAATATATCCTGTATATACCTCACTTAAGAAAAGAAGTAAAAGCATCAGTTGCTCAGTCGTGTCTGACTCTTTGCGATCCCATGGACTGCAGCCCACCGGGCTTCTTTGTCCTTGGAATTCTCCAGGCAAGAATACTGGTGTGAGCAGCCATTCCCTTCTCCAGGGAATATTCTCAACCCAGGGATCGAACACAGGACTCCTGCATAGAAGTAGGATTCTTAACTGTCTGAGCCACCAGGGAAGCTCCATATACTTCACTTAACTTTTAATATAATGTATGCATTTCTGGCTCCCACCACCACCAAACTATAAGCTATTTTATAGTGTATTGTTTATACCTATCTGCTTAAAAAAAGAATAAATGAATAGATGGACATGATAATGAGAGATAACTGGATACCTAAAAAGAAATGCAATTGAAAACATGAAACAAGAGTTTATGTGAGGGTGAAATTTTTTAATTATTTTGAAAATACAAATTTGGTAGTAATGAACATATACAAACGACAAATTATATAAACACTCAAAGCTTGCAAAGTATAAAGAAGAAAACCAAACACCAAACCTTGAGAAACTCCTACAATTAAGTAAACACACAGTCCGTGATATTAGCAACCAAACTTTAGCATGCTGTATAGCCCAAATGTACATACTTTAAATATATGTACTGTAAATACAAAGCAAAATCTGACAAGCTTACAAAAATCTTGCCCATACCTAGGCCTACTTGAGACTGTCTTCTTACCCATCAATTCTCAACTTCCCTGTGTTTGTAGTACATGTTTAAATACTAAGCATTTTTGGCAGCACACTCAAAAATATCTGAAACCTTCACCACAACAAAATTCAACAACTCTTAAGGGAGGTGGCAGTAGTTAGAATGCATTATTCCTCCAGTACAACAATACTGTCCCATGGTGTCTGCAAAACCAGTTATCACACTGTTCAGTACTATTCCACCCTCCTGATTATCCAGGCACGAAGACGTGTTTATAGCAAAATTGACAAGTTTCAACAAATAATATCTATTCGGCATTAACTTAAAAGTAAGGTACAATTGTTTACCTCTTATTCATAACAAGTGTATTCTGCTCTACACTAAATCACAAAACCTGTTCAGAGGAGATACTGGAATAAGTATAATACATTTACTGAAGTACAGCAAAATAAAGTTTTAAATTATGATCAAACCTGGGGGCACATCTCTGAAGATTTTTGACAACAAAAAGGCTGAGACCACTACTCTAAGACAAATGCTATCAAATAAATACTGAGGTTACAGATGGAATATAGATGACAACAGCAAGAAAATCTACTCTGTACATTTAATAACCATATTTTATAAGAATAATGCTGATACATATGCATTACTTTCCTTGGTTGAAGCTGAAAATGCCAATAGAGCTTCTATAAAACACTACCACCTGTCAAATTAAGTTAACCTTGTTATTTTGATATATCTTTTTAATTTTGGTTACATCTAAGTTACTAGTGGACGACATCCTGTCAGACATCTCCAACATGACCCATGCATCATTATAGATACCAAGGGAACATTTCATGCAAAGATGGGCTCAATACAGGACAGAAATGGTAGGGACCTAACAGAAGCAGAAGATATTAACAAGAGGTGAAAAGAATATACAGAAGGACTGTACAAAAAAGATCTTCACGACCCAGATAATCAAGATGGCGTGGTCACTCACCTAGAGCCAGACATCCTGGAAGGTGAAGTCAAATGGGCCTTAGGAAGCTTTATTATGAACAAAACTAGTGGAGGTGATGGAATTCCAGTTGAGCTATTTCAAATCCTAAAAGATGATGCTGTGAAAGTGCTACACTCAATATGTCAGCAAATTTGGAAATCTCAGCAGTGGCCACAGGACTGGAAAAGGTCAGCTTTCACTCCAATCCCAAAGAAAGGCAATGCCAAATGATGTCAAATTACCACACAATTGCACTCATCTCACACACTAGTAAAGTAATGCTCAAAATTCTCCAAGCCAGGCTTCAGCAACACGTGAACCGTGAACCTCCTGATGTTCAAGCTGGTTTTAGAAAAGGCAGAGGAACCAGAAAACAAATTGCCAACATCCACTGAACCATCGAAAAAGCAGGGAGTTCCAGAAAAATATCTATTTCTGCTTTATTTACTATGCCAAAGCCTTTGACTGTGTGGATCACAATAAACTGTGGAAATTTCTGAAAGAGATAGGAATACCAGACCAATTGTCCTGTCTCTTGAGAAATCTGTATGCAGGCCAGGAAGCAACAGTTAGAACTGGACATGGAATGACAGACTGGTTCCAAATTAGGAAAGGAATATGTCAAGGCTGTATATTGTCACCCTGCTTATTTAACTTATATNTTAATATAATGTATGCATTTCTGGCTCCCACCACCACCAAACTATAAGCTATTTTATAGTGTATTGTTTATACCTATCTGCTTAAAAAAAGAATAAATGAATAGATGGACATGATAATGAGAGATAACTGGATACCTAAAAAGAAATGCAATTGAAAACATGAAACAAGAGTTTATGTGAGGGTGAAATTTTTTAATTATTTTGAAAATACAAATTTGGTAGTAATGAACATATACAAACGACAAATTATATAAACACTCAAAGCTTGCAAAGTATAAAGAAGAAAACCAAACACCAAACCTTGAGAAACTCCTACAATTAAGTAAACACACAGTCCGTGATATTAGCAACCAAACTTTAGCATGCTGTATAGCCCAAATGTACATACTTTAAATATATGTACTGTAAATACAAAGCAAAATCTGACAAGCTTACAAAAATCTTGCCCATACCTAGGCCTACTTGAGACTGTCTTCTTACCCATCAATTCTCAACTTCCCTGTGTTTGTAGTACATGTTTAAATACTAAGCATTTTTGGCAGCACACTCAAAAATATCTGAAACCTTCACCACAACAAAATTCAACAACTCTTAAGGGAGGTGGCAGTAGTTAGAATGCATTATTCCTCCAGTACAACAATACTGTCCCATGGTGTCTGCAAAACCAGTTATCACACTGTTCAGTACTATTCCACCCTCCTGATTATCCAGGCACGAAGACGTGTTTATAGCAAAATTGACAAGTTTCAACAAATAATATCTATTCGGCATTAACTTAAAAGTAAGGTACAATTGTTTACCTCTTATTCATAACAAGTGTATTCTGCTCTACACTAAATCACAAAACCTGTTCAGAGGAGATACTGGAATAAGTATAATACATTTACTGAAGTACAGCAAAATAAAGTTTTAAATTATGATCAAACCTGGGGGCACATCTCTGAAGATTTTTGACAACAAAAAGGCTGAGACCACTACTCTAAGACAAATGCTATCAAATAAATACTGAGGTTACAGATGGAATATAGATGACAACAGCAAGAAAATCTACTCTGTACATTTAATAACCATATTTTATAAGAATAATGCTGATACATATGCATTACTTTCCTTGGTTGAAGCTGAAAATGCCAATAGAGCTTCTATAAAACACTACCACCTGTCAAATTAAGTTAACCTTGTTATTTTGATATATCTTTTTAATTTTGGTTACATCTAAGTTACTAGTGGACGACATCCTGTCAGACATCTCCAACATGACCCATGCATCATTATAGATACCAAGGGAACATTTCATGCAAAGATGGGCTCAATACAGGACAGAAATGGTAGGGACCTAACAGAAGCAGAAGATATTAACAAGAGGTGACAAGAATATACAGAAGGACTGTACAAAAAAGATCTTCACGACCCAGATAATCAAGATGGCGTGGTCACTCACCTAGAGCCAGACATCCTGGAAGGTGAAGTCAAGTGGGCCTTAGGAAGCTTTATTATGAACAAAACTAGTGGAGGTGATGGAATTCCAGTTGAGCTATTTCAAATCCTAAAAGATGATGCTGTGAAAGTGCTACACTCAATATGTCAGCAAATTTGGAAATCTCAGCAGTGGCCACAGGACTGGAAAAGGTCAGCTTTCACTCCAATCCCAAAGAAAGGCAATGCCAAATGATGTCAAATTACCACACAATTGCACTCATCTCACACACTAGTAAAGTAATGCTCAAAATTCTCCAAGCCAGGCTTCAGCAACACGTGAACCGTGAACCTCCTGATGTTCAAGCTGGTTTTAGAAAAGGCAGAGGAACCAGAAAACAAATTGCCAACATCCACTGAACCATCGAAAAAGCAGGGAGTTCCAGAAAAATATCTATTTCTGCTTTATTTACTATGCCAAAGCCTTTGACTGTGTGGATCACAATAAACTGTGGAAATTTCTGAAAGAGATAGGAATACCAGACCAATTGTCCTGTCTCTTGAGAAATCTGTATGCAGGCCAGGAAGCAACAGTTAGAACTGGACATGGAACAACAGACTGGTTCCAAATAGGAAAAGGAGTACCTCAAGGTTGTATATTGTCACCCTGCTTATTTAACTTATATGCAGAGTACATCATGAGAAATGGTAGGCTGGAGGAAGCACAGCTGGAATCAAGATCACCAGGAGAATATCAATAACCTCAGATATGCAGAGGACACCATCCTTACAGCAGAAAGTGAAGAAGAACTAAAGAGTCTCTTGATGAATGTGAAAGAGGAGAGTGAAAAAGTTGGCTTAAAGCTCAACATTCAGAAAACGAAGATCATGGCATCCAGTCCCATCACTTCATGGCAAATAGATGGGCAAACAGTGGAAACAGTGTCAGACTTTATTTGGGGGGGATCCAAAATCACTGTAGATGGTAATTGCAGCCATGAAATTAAAAGACGGTTACTTCTTGGAAGAAAAGTTAGGACTAACCTAGACAGCATATTAAAAAGCAGAGTCATTACTTTGCCAACAAAGGTCTGTCTAGTCAAAGATAGGTTTTTCCAGTAGTCATGCATGGATATGAGAGTTGGACTTTAAAGAAAGTTCAGCACTGAAGATGCTTTTGAACTGTGGTGTTGGAGAAGACTCCTGAGAGCCCCTTACTGCAAGGAGATCCAACCAGTCCATCCTAAAGAAATCAGTCCTGAATATTCATTGGAAGGACTGATACTGAAGCTGAAACTCCAATACTTTGGCCACCTGATGTGGAGAACTGATTCATTGGAAAAGACCCTGATGGTAGGAAAGACTGAAGGCAGGAGGAAAACAGGATGACAGAGGATGAGATAGTTGGATGCCATCACTGACTTAATGGACATGAGTTTGAGTGAACTCCTGGAGTTTGTAATGGACAGAGAGGCCTGGCGTGCTGCAGTCCATGGGGTCGCAAAGAGTCGGACACAGCTGAGTGACTGAACTGAACTACATGTGAGATTAAATAAAAATGGACTCCTATTCATGGAAGAAAAACACAAAGGTAGCAAGAAAAGTGTTGAAAATGGAAGAAAAACATCTCCAAGATATGTAAGTTTAGGGGAAAAGTAGTATTTAAACTATAAAGAATTCCTTCAAATCAAAAAGGAAAAGTAAAACAACTCTCTCTCCCCCCACCCAAACAACCAGAAACAAATGTGAATTCCACAAGGAAAAAAAAAAAACAGTGGTTCATAAATATAAAAGAAGATAACCAGTTAACCTATCATAACTATAAGTGAACCAGCAAATATGCTCACATGCTGCCTTCTCTACCCCACTGCAGCCTAAGACGCTCAGATGCACTAGAGCCCTCCCTCTGAAGCCACTAGCAAGAATGGAAATAATCAGTTCTATTAGTTCTGCAGTTTTATTACCAACTTGAAATCCCAGCNCCAGCAAATATGCTCACATGCTGCCTTCTCTACCCCACTGCAGCCTAAGACGCTCAGATGCACTAGAGCCCTCCCTCTGAAGCCACTAGCAAGAATGGAAATAATCAGTTCTATTAGTTCTGCAGTTTTATTACCAACTTGAAATCCCAGCCCACTGGGGAAGAAGTCTGCAATTCAGTTCTGAGAATCTGTATGGAGCAATGAGAACAGAGTTCATAACCCCAGGAGGCCTGCGCAGAGAGCTCCTTCTTCCCTCCCAAACTGGTCATTTTAGACCTGAGGCAGTGGACTGATGCTAATTTCTTTTCAACACTCTTCCTTGGCCCTGTCCTAATCCAATTTCTTTAAAGCTTTATGGGAAGACTTCAGGGGTCCTCTTTCTGAAGTGCCAAGACCAGCTCAGAGGCCTCCGTGGAGGATACAGAAAGACCCACACCCCGAGTCCAAGCTTTTCTGTAGCTCCATCTCAAACAAAGGTGACATTTGATTTTGCATGTACCCTGGTTCAAATTATGATGCATAAACTTATGTATATGCAAGTGTATGGTTGGTTCTCACATTAGTACAAGTATAGCATCAGACCCTGGCCACTAATGGTTCTTCATTCCTGGTCCCTCTTTCCATATCCTCTCCCATATCCTTCCTCTTTACCTAGGATCTAGCTCTCAGCTCCACAGTCAATCCTGCCCTCAAAGCTAGTGCCACTCAGCTCAACAGACCCACTTCCAGGCTGGACAACACCAACAAAAACCCAACAAACAAGAAGTTTCTAGTTCAAAACAAGCTTTTCTTCTGTCTTGTTCCAACATGGACCAAAATCCATAAGAAACATCTTNCTCAGCTCAACAGACCCACTTCCAGGCTGGACAACACCAACAAAAACCCAACAAACAAGAAGTTTCTAGTTCAAAACAAGCTTTTCTTCTGTCTTGTTCCAACATGGACCAAAATCCATAAGAAACATCTTTCTCTACTTAAACTGTTTACCTGTCCACAGTTTATCCCACTCCATCACTGGTACCCCAAGTTCTCTCCAAACTTCCAAGTCAACTACAATGTAAAAGTATTTCTGTACCCTATGGAACAAAATAGACATCATAAGATTATTATTCTGTGTGTAATTATTTAATTAAGAGATTAATTTGGTGTTAGTTTGAGGCATGAAGAAGAAAAGTCTTTTCATTCTTTAGCAGGGAGCCTTTTTATGAGGCATTACTAGAAAAAATATAAAACGTAGGAAAAATTGTGCAACTTCACTTTGTTTTGTAAGCATATAGTACTGGCCTGTAAATGTTTTTACCTCTGGGAACATCTTTAACTTTTTTGCCATCTTCAGACTTCGAAAAATAAGTAGCTTTTGTTATTGCTGATCCTGTGAGAATGTAAACTTGAATAATATGAGAAACAATACTTAAAAATCATCCAAAAATAGCCAATAAGTACATGAAAAGGTGTTCAAAACCACAGTCAATCAGGAAATATATACTGACATTACAATAAAGTAACCACTACTTACTAAAATTGCTAACATGTAAAAGTTAATAACACTGTGACAAAGATATAGACAACTGGAACTCTCATGCATTCCTGATGGGAAGGTACAATCACTCTGAACAACCATTCAGCAATACCTTACAACAGTTATGTATATGCCCAAGAAAAACACTTTAGAAGTACACCAGGGACCATTCTTCTCTGGTGGCCAATGCAGGGGACTCGGGTGTGATCCCCGGTTTGGAAAGATTCCACATGCCGCAGAGCAACTAAGCCCGTGCGCCCCAGCTACTGAGTCTTCATGCTGCAATTACTGAACCTTATACGCCTAGACCCTGTGCTCCACAACAAGAAAAGTCACTGCAGTGAGAAGCCTGTACACACAACAAAGAGTAGTTCCAACTTGCAGCCACAACTAGAGGAAGCTCAAGAATAGCAACAAACACCCTGCACAACCAAAAAAAATAAAACTTTAAACAAACAAACAAAAAAAAGTAGTAGTATAGCAGCTACCAAAGTAAGAACTGTCCTTTTAAAATTAGCAATGAAATAGAAACAACCACCATCATCACTTCTAAACATTTATCAGACATCTTACCTAATACAAGAAAAAATGAACTGTAAGCATAAAAATTGTAAATAAAACTATCATGATTTATTAACACGATCTTTATATAAAAAATCCAAAAACATCTCTCAAAAAATATCCGAAAAAATTTTAGCAAAGTGGCAAGATATAAAATCAATCTACGAAAGTCAGCTCCATTCACACACACCAATTCAGTTTCATTCAGTTCAGTCGCACAGTCGTGTCCCACACTTTGCAACCCCATGAACTGCAGAACGCCAGGCCTCCCTATCCATCACCAACTCCCGGAGTTCACTCAAACTCATGTCCATCCAGTCGGTGATGCCATCCAGCCATCTCATCCTTTATCAGCCTCTTCTCCTCCTGCCCCCAGTCCCTCCCAGCATCAGAGTCTTTTCCAATGAGTCAACTCTTCGCATGAGGTGGCCAAAGTACTAAANTGTCCAGTTCTAACTGTTGCTTCCTGACCTGCATAAAGGTCTTGCAAGAGGCAGGTCTGGTGGTCTGGTATTCCCATCTCTTTCAGAATTTTCCACAGTTTATTGTGATTCACACAGTCAAAGGCTTTGGCATAGTCAAGAAAGCAGAAATAGATGTTTTTCTGGAACTCTTTTGCTTTTTTGATGGTCTAGTGGATGTTGGCAATTTGATCTCTGGTTCCTCTGCCTTTTCTAAAACCAGCTTCAACATCTGGAAGTTCATAGTTCACATATTGCTGAAGCCTGGCTTGGAGAATTTTGAGCATTACTTTACTAGCGTGTGAGATGAGTGCAATTGTGCAGTGGTTTGAGCATTCTTTGGCATTGTGTTTCGTTGGGATTGGAATGAAAACTAACATATTCCAGTCCTGTGGCCACTGCTTAATTGATATACTCAAAAATACAATATACACATAAACAAATCTGGGTATAGTTTTTAATCTGATTTTTTTTTAAGTCAGTTTGGTATGTGGTCATTGAAATATTTGTTTTTATTTTATTTTATAATCATAAATTACTGTAACTCGTAAGGTTTTGTACTTTGTGCACTTTGCAAACCATCTTTGCTCTGCACCTTAGAGGTAGGTCTTCAACCAACTTTTGTGGTCTTTGCTTTCAGTTTTCATGTTTGTTTGCTCATTTGATGTTGACAGATTAACAATTTTTATTTGTTGCTATCTTACGTCTTTTACAGAAGATTTTGAAGTTGTGAACTGGTTGGAAACTCAGAATTTTAAGGAATGACAGACCGTTCTGACAGAATGCATACATTTTTAATGAGAACATGCCTAGTACTAAGCCGCTTCAGTTGTTTCTGACTTTGTGATCCTATGAGTCATAGCCTATTCTCCAGGCAAGAATACTGGAGTGAGTTGCCGTGCCCTCCTCCAGGGGATGTTCCTGACCCAGGGATCGAACCTACCACTCTTACATCTGGGCTTCTGCATTGGCAGGCAGATTCTTTATCACTAGCACCACCCGGGAAGCCTTTTTATGAGAACACTGAGTCCCAACAAGGACAAGGATAACTTGTCAAGGAAAGCTTACTAGAGCCCATTTTTCCTCATTTATAGATGAAAATTCTTTCCACATATCAACTTCAAGTTTGTATTATGGATGTTCTTAAAATTTAGTCTATCTACTTCTTGACATTTGAATTTAAGAAAGTTAAATTTAACATAAAAATCTACCAATGTGGTTTCAAAAAGATATTACCAGATACTAAAGTTTAGTTTCTAGATTTTGGCAATAAATACTCCTCTGAGTTAGACTTTTTACTTTCACACACACAAAAAAGAAGATCTTACTGGTGCTTTCTATATAATTAGCAAATAAAGCTATTTATGTGTTAGTTTTATTTATATGTCAGTTTGTACCTGACCACTTTGATCATTCCCAGATTACTTCTACTGGTTTCCTATTTAAATTTTTTAAAATTTTACTTGTGGTTTTATAGAACCTTCAGAATCAAATTTCATGTTTCATTACAGATATTTTTTTAGAAAGCATACAATTGGAATGAATAGAGAATGAAAATTTGAGATAAATTTACACATAAAACACATTGCCAGATATCCTAATTTTTTTAAAAAAATGTGCCCAATGTCACTTTTGCTGTTCATGAGTCAGAGTTTATCATGCAGAATGACAGGCTGGATGAAGCACAAACTGGAATCAAGATCGCCAGAAGAAATATCAATGACCTCAGATATGCAGGTGACACCAGCCTTATGGCAGAAAGTAAAGAGGAACTAAAGAGCTTCTTGATGAAAGTGAAAGAGGGGAGTGAAAAAGTTGGCTTAAAATTCAACATTCAGGAAACTAAGATCATGGTATCTAGTCTCATCGTGGCAAATAGGCAGGGAAACAGTGAAAAGAGTGACAGGTTTTATTTGCTCGGGCTCCAAAATCACTGCAGATGGTGACTGCAGCCATGGAATTAAAAGAAGCTTGCTACCCAGAAGAAAAGCTATGACCAAACTAGACAACATATTAAAAAGCAGAGATCGTATTTTGCCAACAAAGGTCTGTCTAGTCAAAACTATGATTTTTCCAGTAGTCATGTGTGGATGTGAGAGTTGGACTGTAAAGAAGGCTGAGCACCAAGGAATTGGTGCTTTTGAACTGTGGTGTTGGAGAAGATTCTTGAGAGTTCCTTGGACTGCAAGATCAAACCAGTCCATTCTATAGGAAATCAGTCCTGAATGTTTATTGGAAGGACTGATGCTGAAGTTGAAAGCTCTAATATTTTAGCCACCTGATGGGAAGAGCTGATTCATTTGAAAATACCCTGATGCTGAGAAAGTTTGAAAGCAGGAGAAGGGGTTGACAGAGGATAAGATGGTTAGATGGCATCACCGACTCGATGGACATGAGTTTGAACAAGCTCTAGGAGTTAGTGATGGACAGGAAAGCCTGGCGTGCTGCTATAAATGGGGTCACAAAGAGTCAGAAATGACAGAGCAACTGAACTGAACTGAACTGTGAGTTTTTAACATCCTATCTTGTATGTGAACCAATGATGTTGGTATTATTCTATTTTAACTTTTTATTTCTCTTTGTTTAGATGGGTATGAAAATCTGTTTCTGGACTACTGTTTAATATGGCACCAAAACACATCTATAAGACATGAACAAGGTAAATTTAAACAATTTCCACAGCAAAAGAATGTTTTTAAAATTTATGTTGAAGAGAATAGAATTTTTTTTTCTTAAGGTGCATTGACATTCTGGGATAATATTATTTCCACCAATAGGGGAACCATAAGCAATCATTCAAAGAAGAGATTTCTATGGTGTCACGGTGGCATCATTCAGCAATAGAGTGTTCAGAGACTGGAACCTGTAAGAGTATTTTCTGCCTAATACACACACCATAAAATGCTTATCAAATTAAATGGGCAGCCACAAAGGATAGAAAATAACTTTATTTATGGCTTTCCATAAACTAACTCTAACTTCTCATTCCAGTTGGATAGATTTTCATGGTCCTAGCAGCCATATTGTTTTATATGATATAATATCACTAGCATCTCCAGTCACTGATGGATGGTACCTTCCACACTAATGGTCTCCAGATACTGCTCCTTTAGTAAGTTTGCTAGGGCAGCCATAAGAAAATGCCATGGACTGAGTGGCTCAAACAACAGAAGTCAATTTCCTCACAGTTCTGGAGACTGGAAGTGAAAGATCAACATACCAGCAGAGTTAGTTTTCTCTTGCAGCCTGGTCTTGCAGATGCTGCCTCTGCATATATGGTTTACTCTCTGCACTCACACTCCCTTGGTGTCTATTCCTCTTTTTGTTAGGACCAGCCATATTGCATAGGGCGCCACTCTAACAGCCTCATTTTTAAGTTATTACATCCTTAAAGACAGCATCTCTAAATGTAATTATATTCTGAGGTACTAAGTGTGGGGCTTTAACCTGAGAATTTTAAAGGAACACAATTCAGCTCATAGCAGCCATACTCAATCTAGTTAATACTATACTTCATATCTGTATGCCATCAATATCCTTTTTTCTGCCCCTCTCCATGAACTCTTAGATTGACAAGAGACACACTGACACATTACAGGATCAGTTCAGTTCAATCATTCAGTCTTGTCCCACATTTGCGATCCCATGGACAGCAGCATGCCAGGCTTCCCCGTCCATCACCAACTTCCAGAGCTTGCTCAGACTCATGTCCATCGAGTTGGTGATGCCATACAACCATCTCATCTTCTTTTGTCCCCTTTTCCTTCTGCCTTCAGTCTTTCCTAGCATCAAGGTCTTTTCCAATGAGTCAGTTCTTCACATCAGTTAGCAAAAGCATTGAAGTTTCTGCTTCAGCATCAGTCCTTCCATTGAATATTCAGGACTGATCTCCTTTAGGATGGACTGGTTGGATCTCCTTGTAGTCCAAGGGACTCTCAAGAGTCTTCTCCAACACCACAGTTCAAAAGCATCAAATCTTCAGTGCGCAGCTTTCTTTATGGTCCAACTCTCACATCCATACATGACTACTGGGAAAACCATAGCTTTGATTAGATGGACCTTTGTCAGCCATTAAAGGATGTATCTCTACATTTCCTGCCAATACTGACAATTCCAATTGAAATAGTTTTGAAAAATTGAAAATAAAATCCATTCTAATGTGAACTGTACCTTTGCGAGGTCTACTTTGAAAGCAAGATCAATGTGGAGAAAACTCTACACTTTACCAACGGAGAGCGCGCATGAAAGTGGAGATTTCTTGAATGAATCACATGCTCCTCTTACCTTGAACCTGCCCAAAGGTGTATTCTGACCCTGAAAATGAAGTCCCAGACCATTTCTCATTTCTTTCCTCTCTTCCCCTGATATAGTCATAGACACACACACTTTCCCCTGAAAGTATCCTATGACATATATTGGCAGAAAAAATCATATCAGAAAGTGACTCATGATGTCACTTCTTAAAACCTGTATCTCCCTTATTCAGAGCATGTGCTCTGCTTATTCACTCAGTCATGTCCAACTCTGCAACCCCAAGGACTGTAGCCCTTCAGGCTCCTCTGTCTAATGGGGTTCTCCAGGCAAGAACACTGGAGTGGGTTGCCATGTTCTCCTCCAGGGGATCTTCTGAACCCAGGGATCAAACCCCATGTCTCCCTCATTGCAGGCAGATTCTTTACCATCTGAGCCACGAGGGAAGCCAAAACATATATGGGCAGAAATGGTATTCAGGGTATACAATTTCTATATATGTTCAAATCCCAAAGACCAGCTGAAAAACTGATGATCTTCACGAAGTTTCTTAAGTCTTCTGCATATCCCTTATCTATTTGCTATCAGGAACATTCCTTGTACTTCTATTACTCTTCTCTGCATCACAGAAAGGACTATCCCTTCGTGTCCTACTCTCTCAGGTCAGCTGGCTTCAGAATAGATTTCACCATTGAGAAACATAGGTGGGCATCAGACTGTGAGAGAAAGGGAGAAGCCAGGCTACTCTGCTTTCTCCTTCTCCTGCTCCCCTTCAGGGGCATCTGTTCGGGCTACATCTCTTCAGTGGTTCCCATTTTCAAAAGATTGGCCGACCTGAGTTCAAGGTCCTCCAGGTGAAGCAGGTCCCTGAGGTCTGGAAATCTTGCCTCCATTGGTCATCTGTCCAAATGAAGAGTCAGAACGATTTCTTGCTGTTGCTAAACTCTGATTTAACTCATCCTCCCTTTTCAATGTCCTCCTTCCTTACCTGTGTAACCAATACTTTAAATTATACTTTGATTTAATACTTAGAGAGTATTGTGTTGCTTTCTTTTTTTTTTTTTTTGATATGAACTTTACTGACATATGCTCTAGAGCTCTCTGTCATTTTTGAAATGAGTGTAATAATATAGGGTTGTTTTGATGGTTAAATGATTTATTGCTGTTGTTATTGTTCAGTCGCTAGGCCGTGTCTGACTCTTTGTGACCCCATGGACTGCAGCATGCCAGGCTTCTCTGTCCCTCACTGTCTCCCAGAGTTTTCTCAAATTCACATCTATTGAGTCGGTTTTGCATTCTAACCATTTCCTCCTCTGCTGCCCCGTTCTCCCTTTGCCTTCAATCTTTTCCATCATCAGAGGCTTTTCTAATGAGTTGCCATTTGCATCAAGTGGCTTCAAAACATTGGATCTTCACCTTCAGCACCAGTCTTTCCAATGAACATTCAAGTTTGTTTTCCTTTAGGATTGACTGGTTTGATATTTTTGCTGTCCAAAGGACTCAAGAGTTTTCTCCAACACCACAATTCAAAAGCATGGATTCTTTGGCACTCAGGCTTCTTTATGGTCCAACTCTCACATCTATACATAACTACTGGAAAAACCATAGCTTTGATTAGACAAACCTTGTTGGCAAAGTGATGTCTCTGTTTTTTAATACACTGTCTAGTTTTGTCATAGCTTTTCTTCCAAGAAGCAAGTGTCTTTTAATTTCATGCTGGCAGTCACTGTCTGCAGTGATTTGGAGCCCAAGAAAATAAAGCCTGTCACTGTTTCCACTTTTTCCCCTTCTATTTGCCATGAAGTGATGGGACTGGATGCTGTAATGTTCATTTTCTGAACGTTGAGTTTTAAGCCAGGTTCTCACTCTCCTCTTTCACCCTTGTCAAGAGGCTCTAGTTCATCTTCACTTTCTGCCATTAGTATGCTGTCATCTGTGTATCTGAGGTTGTTGATATTTCTCCTGGCAATCTTGATTCCAGTTTGTGATTCATCCAGCCTGACATTTTGTATGATGTACTCTGCATATAAGTTAAATAATCAGGGTGACAATATACAGTCTTGTTGTACTCCTTTCCCAATTTTATTCAATCCAGTTCTAACTTAATTAAATGATTAAGTACATGTAAAATATTTAGAACATCATAAGGCACAAAGTATATACATAATAAATGTGAGCAAGTTTGTGTTACAATTATTATGCCTTGTGATCTACAAATTGAGAAGTTAAAAGCTATTAGATGAGTACCAAGAAGAATTATTCAGCTGTGGCTGAATATTCCGAGAATAGGAAAATAAGGCCAGTAGCAGAGTTAAATGAGATCAATTTATACAATTGACAATCTAAGGATGAACTGTTCTGGTGATTTCTGTAGTAGTTTCATATGTCAAATCATGTACAAAAGAACTGGCTTAGTTATTCCTGGGCAGCTACTTTACCACTAATTTCAGATTCTTGATGATCATTTGTGTTCTCTCTTGGATGGCTGAAAATACACAAAGTTTTGATATAAATGTCTTTAATTTCTTAAAATGCATATTATTTAGCCATGAAAAGGACCTAAACTGTGCCATTTGCAGAGACATTAATGGACCTAGAGACTGTCATACAGAGTGAAGTAAGTCAGAAAGAGAAAAACAAATATATATTAATGCATATATGTGGAATCTAGGGAGAAAATGGCACAGGTGAAGCTATTTGCAAACTATAAATAGAGACAAATGTAGAGAACAAATGTATGGACACCAAAGGGGAAAAGGGAAATGGAATAAATTGGGAGACTGAGATTGACGTATATACCCTGCTGCTGCTGCTGCTAAGTCGCTTCAGTTGTGTCCGACTCTGTGCGACCCCATAGACGGCAGCCCACCAGGCTCCCCCATCCCTGGGATTCTCCTACTATGTATAAAATAGATTACTAATGAGACCNCATGGGGTTGTAAAGAGTCAGACATGACTGAATGACTAAACTGAACTGATAACATATGTAGGTAATATATGTGGCAACTATACAATAAAGAATGCGATTCAGTTCAGTTCAGTTCAGTCGCTCAGTTGTGTCTGACTCTTTGCGACCCCATGAATAGATGTGTATAAGAGACAGCTATAAAACATGTTGAGAGAATTTAAAGGTTATACAAATCAATGTCAGAATATACAATTTTCATGGATTGTCAGCTCAGTATTGAAAAGATGTCAACATATAAACGAATCCTTAGCTTCAATGTGATCCTGATAAAAAAATATAGAAGGCTTTATTTTGGGGATTAGCAAGGTGTTTTAAATTTTATATAGAGATGAAAAGCATAAATAAAATCATGAAGAAGAAAAAGAAAGGTTGAGAATATATGATGTCAGCTATCAAAGTTCACTATGAAGCTATAATGATAAAGGAAATGCAGGACAGCTCAAGATTAGACAAATAGATCAATGAAAAAGATGCAGAGTTGTTATGCCCAAAGTCCGAGTCCCCAAAACTGAGAGAATAAGACGTCCACAGCAATGCAAAAGCTTAAAGGGGTTTTATTGCTAGCTTAAGCTAGGGCTCCCGACTCATCCAGTGCAGTGGAGTCTTGACGAGAGTCCCAAGCCCTGAATTACAGCTGTTTTTATACAGGTGGTTACATGTTTCTGCAAAGGCATAGCTGGCGTGTAATGATTGGCTAAGTCATACGCGTGTGTGGGATTTTCAAATCACAAAATCTCATTGGCTTGGGTTTGAATCAAAATCCCAATTCTGATTGTCTCAAGTTTGGCACGAGTGGGACTTTTCTAGGGTGGAGTTTCTTAGAATTATGACTCAGGTTTACAAGAACCTGAAACTTAGGCCTAGTGTAGCCTGTTGAGACTGTCATGGCTCTGGTCTGGTCCCTTAACAGTGTCACACTTAAATCATCTATTATTTGAGAAAAAAGTGAGAGAAAAACTGGTCTGTTTAGTAATTGCTTCTCTATCAATAGGCATAAACAAAAAAGAATTCCTAATTACTACCTCAAACCATGAACAAAAATCAATTTTAGTTGGAAATGTAAAGTTGAAAGATAGTGAAGTGTTTAGAGGAAAACAAAAGATACTGAACACTGAATTTGGAAGCATCTTTTCACAACAAAAACCAATAGCTAGAACCATAAAGAAAAAAACTGACAAGTTGGACTGTATTAAAATATGAACTTTTGTTTATCATGGCTTTACTAAAAGAGTAAAAAATCATGCTTCAGAGTTGAGGGGCAGGATTGCTAAACATAGAGTTGAAAATTCACACATGGAAAATGTACAGAAATTTTATAANAAGGAGATGTGTATAAGAGACAGAGCTAGAACCATAAAGAAAAAAACTGACAAGTTGGACTGTATTAAAATATGAACTTTTGTTTATCATGGCTTTACTAAAAGAGTAAAAAATCATGCTTCAGAGTTGAGGGGCAGGATTGCTAAACATAGAGTTGAAAATTCACACATGGAAAATGTACAGAAATTTTATAAAGCAATAAATAAAGAAAACTCATTAGAGTTTGTCTGTTCAAATCCAAAATACTTGAGGTGGCATTCCATAAAAGGAAGTATTCAAAGAGTCAATAAACAAGAAAAGATGTTCAACTGTGTCATCAAAATAATACATACTAAAATCACAACTGGAGTACCTTATCTGAAAAATAAGTTTTTCCCTGTTTTTAAATAGTTCAATTGCTATTGATTCAATAGGCAGAACTTCTGCTTCTAGAACTAACTGCAGTGCTTTC
This sequence comes from Neotragus pygmaeus, assembly GCA_006410875.1. Taxonomy (NCBI): domain Eukaryota; kingdom Metazoa; phylum Chordata; class Mammalia; order Artiodactyla; family Bovidae; genus Neotragus; species Neotragus pygmaeus. The sequence continues at coordinate 956,626 of SJYV01056332.1, forward strand.
TAAGGAAATCTTGTAAATCTTCAATGTTGGTTTATATAAGATTCTAAGTTCATAGTAATAACTGTTTTGTAAGGTGTTTTAAGAAAAGATCTAATTTGGGGGTATGAGGAATAAATAATCTTGGTTTCTGGCCTATTTTCCCTGTTTGAGTAACTTACATAGATACCCTATTTAGAACACTTTTTTTCAGCATTAGCATGTAATTTCATGTTCTTGTTTTTTGTAGGGCATACAAACATTTGCTTCAATGTTTTGTATTCCATTGTTTGGAATGAATAAAATGTAGTGCTCCATGAAAACAACAAAATAAACCCACTTCTATTCCAATTTAGATTACTTTTCTTTCTTTTCCTAGTCTGATTATTGCGACTAGAACTTCCAATACTGTGTTGAATAAAAGTGGCAAGAGTGGGAATACTTGTCTTGTTTCTGATCTTAGAAGCAATGTTTTCAGCTTTTCACTATTTAATATAACGTTAGCTGTGTGTTTGTCATGTATAATCTTCATTATATTGAGGCATTGTCTCTCTATGTCCACCTTATAGACAGTTGTTGATTTTTAAAAAAAAATCATAATGGATGTTGAATTTGTCAAAAGATTATCTAGTGAGATAATCATGTAGTTTCTGTTCTTCAATTGTTGATGTGGTGATATCAGACTAACTGATTTGCAGATAAAATGTTCATACTACCTGAGGCAATCTACTGAATCCAGGAAATCTCTATCAAAATAACAATGGATTTTTCACAGAAGTAGAACAAATACTTTTAAAATGTGTCTGAAAGCACAAAAGGCCCTAAGTAGCTAAAACAATCTTGAGAAAGAAGACCAGAATTG